>UXGC01001547.1:0-20918 GCA_900480045.1 Eurytoma adleriae | reverse complement strand
ACTTGAATTAAAGTAATATTTACTTGAATCAACTGAAATTTACTTAAATCAAGTAAAATTTATTTAGTAACAATAAGTTTTTTTCTCAGTGTAGCTGCTCATTTTTCCCGTCCATCACGAGGATCAGCGCGGAGTATCGCAGGGTCGCGTTTCTCAGTCGCCGGCGGTCTATTAACGGAAGGCGCGGCAGCGCTTGGACCCGGCCGGCGCGCGCGCGTGGCCAGCCAATTCGGGGCGCCACTCGGCGGCGACGCGGGCTGCGTCTAATTAGCGATCGCTAATTGCCGAGAGAGTTAGCGTCTTGGAAATGAAAGTTTACCCCCCGCCCGGAAGTGCGTGCGGCGGATAATTAATTAGAGCTGTTTACGATACGCGGGGATCGGCGCGACCCTCGCGTGCCGTGAAATTCGCGTCGGGAACTTCGGATTTACGAGGCTTATTAGGGAAGCCGTCAGCGGCCCGGGGAGGGCGTGTACATATTTATTGCCGGGGAAAATCTTTTGACGACGCGGACTCGGACGACGCTGAAAACTCCTTGCCCCGATGTCATTGTTTTAACACTTCGTTATACCTGGCGGAGTCGAATTTAATTATGGTTTCGTCTTGAGCAAGCTGCTGCCGATAGAGTAAAAATTTACTTTACAGTTCCTTTTCTTAAGTAAAAGTCTTTATTATTTATTAGCTACTTTTTTACGATCGTATTAAGCAACACCTCATTTTGTAAAAGTGATATTTCTTGGTAGAAAAAAATCGACGGATATTAATTTGAAAAACATCTTAAATTTTTTACGTAGTGAATATTGATGTCAATGATTGAATGTAACTTATTTATTTTAATAAAACTCTCTCACCCACCCACGTTTATATTCTCATTCATGCACTCATATGCACATGCATATACACACCTGCTAATTCTTTAAATAATATATTCTAACTTAATATCTTGAAAAATTTATCAACACTTACGATATTTCTTCATGAAGAAGCAAAAGATACAACATTTTTATCCTTTTTGTAAGATGATGATTAAAAATGTGAGCATTTTATATTAGGGGTATTAAATAATTTCATTGAAATAATACACCGTGCGAAGCAATAACAAATGCGTTCGGGAAACGAGAGCTTTCGAATGATTCGTTTGGCGAGCTTTTAATTGGGGAGGCAGGACAAAGCTCGTGTCCGTTTAAAAAATCTCGAATGACGTTCGAAAAACTTCGGCTGGCGAAATCGATAGCTCCCCGCGCATTAACTACCCCCCGACGTCCGAAATTTCCCGGTGATATTGCGCGATCTGCCACTGGCACAGGTCGGTTCTTCTCGGCTTCTCGCCGGCTATCAAACGCGTAAAAAAAGGAAAAAAAAGATCCTAAGGCTATTTCAGAGTACAGGTTTTATCAGCGCTTGTTTCGCAAGGGGGCGAGGGATTATTAAGACGACCGAGCTTCTCCAGTGCAATTATTTTATATACGTACACGCTAAATCGTCTGGAGTTAAATCTCACTCTTGTCCTAAAGATAATTCATTCAGAGAGTCAAATTTAAGTCTACAGGAGTGAATTTATCTCTAATAGAGTGAAAGAATCACTCCACACGAGTAGATCGTAAATTAATTTGACCCTTAGGTAGAGTAAAATTTTATAAGTAATGTCTGTTTTCGAGTCAAAATTTCACTCTATTTCATTCGAGTGAGGGAGTTAGTTTATCTCTAGTATTCGAGTCAAAATTTAACTTCTTTGGAGTCAAATTTCACTATAGCCGATTTAGCGTGTAGATATGCACTGAAAAAAATTAGAAACGATTTTTTATAATACTGAAGTTCATCATATCAGAATGTAACTTACAGTAACAAATGCGTGTACATATACAACATTAAAGCAGTTTCTATTTGTTTCTTACAACTGCATTCAGCTTAGAACATCTGACTTTGTTAACTGTAGGATTATCTCTGCTTTTTACTATCACCGTTTCTTTTAATTTTTTTTCACATCATTTTTACATGCTTATATACAAGGTATACGTATACGTACACAAGTAACCCGCCACGCCAATAACGATAAGCATCTGGCGATAATCATAACGGTAACAATCGACGCGGCTATAAGGGGAAAAACTTCTTCTTGCCCCTCGTTATCCGGGCGCCTCCCGCTTTTGAAGTCGCGTCCCTCCCACCCCCGCAGTCCCGTTCGCGCTTTCAATTGTCGCCACTGGCGACGCTATCGTTGCGCGCCCCCGACCGGCCATTGTTTCACGCCGTCGCATTCAGTCGCGTGTCTGCGAGATGAGCGGACCGGCTAAAGATAGACGATGGCACACGGGCACGCCAGACGTTTCGGAGGGGGGCAGAGGCGATGGATCACCGTGAAATAAGCGACGACGGCGCGAAAACTTCAGCCCTGGATTTCTTTTACGATGGCTTTGCTTTTGTTGCCGCGCGCCCATTAGTATCCTTCATTGATCTTATCTTTTACGGCGCTGTTAAGATTTTATGAGGCTGTTTCGTTTATTCCTACATTAATAAGGCATTAATGAGCACTACCTGATGGCTGCTTGCTTAATGTTCGGGGTTGGTGGGATGTATTTTTGATTGCGGCCTTTGTTTACTGTAAAAAATTTGTTTACATGATTGTGGAATTATTCATTGTTGTCTTGCTAATTGTCGGTGATAGTTAATTAGTCAGCAATAGATCGAGATGTAGCGTCGAAGCAAAGAGGTAAACTAGAGAAATCGTTGCCTTTAGCGAAAAAAATACATTACTTTTCTTCCTAATGAATAAAAACCTTATTTCAGTCGTTTACAACAAAATCTAGCAATATTCAAAACTTCGATTAAGAATATTACTTTTAGTTGTTTTACCTCCAAGAAGAAACTTCTAGATGTTTTTATTGAAATGAAGCAATTTGGCGATATTCCCTCGAAAAAAACTCATTTCGTGAATTGAAGGTCCTATTGCATATTTCACCGATCATATCCTTATACATTTGGTTAAATAATTCAGTAAATATTCGTTGTACTCAGAATATTTTCTGTAAAGAATTCAAGCAGCTTTTTGCGATCAATTCCCAACAAAATATAATTGAGACTATGAAAAATTTTGTTAGGTCCGTCAGAATCTAACAGAAGAATTGGATGGAAAAATAATCGATATTTATTTTTTTCTTTTTTTAATTTAACGTTTACTAAAGAAGCAACAATAAAAACAATAATGAAAAAATAAAATTACAGATATCACTCACCAGAAATAGTATATTCAATGAAAAGGTCATGAATTTGTTTAAAGTGCAGGTTATTACAGTGCAATATAGATTTTATATAGCTACACAATGTACAATCGTGACGTGATACAAATTTTTGCTAATAATGATTATTAAATTGAGAAAAGAAATAATACGTGGCGAATATCTTTCATCAGACGGATATAAAGAATTTTTCATGTAAACATCCAATTCTATTAAAACCCTTCTTCATCGCATCAAATCTAAAAATAATATTTCCAATTTCTCCCTCTCAGCGTACTTATCGGACTGATCAGCCAGCGTTTGATAAACCGAACAGTGAAACCGATCTTTCGCAGAGCCGGCCGCGAGGATACAGCGCTCGCCTTTGTGAATTACCCCGTCCATCAAAATCATCGACACTTTTCCGTAATTTCCGTGTCCGCGTTCTCGTAATTATTCAATTTCCCCAATCGCTTCCTCCCCCCCGCTCGCCTCCGCCCCCGCAGCAGTGGGCATTGAACAGCCCTCCCGGCCCCCTTGGCCCCGGGTTTAATCTGCTTGCATTGCGCGCGCGCGCGGGGCTGTCTGTCGCACTTTGCAACGATTACCGGCGCGCGTGTCCTCGCAGCCTCAATTTGCTTTCTCGCGGGGCCATAAGCGCTTGTTTTCAAAGGGAATTATCGAGGATAAGGATTGACAGGCGCGCGCTCACCCCACCGCGTTCCGAACGATCGACGGTTTACTCACACGATGACCCAGCGTGATAAGCGATTTTTTTTTTATGCCTGGAGTTGGCTATCGCTGTGTTTTCCCCGATGATCGTTCGGCTTTTTTTTTGTTCTTTGCGGGGTTGTCGGAATAAGCTTGATGTGTACCAGAGATGTTCTTGGGGTGTATCGATGGTAAATGAAGATATTTTCTGATTGATTTGTTTATCAACTATTTCGTAAGTATTAGTATTGTAATTACTAGGCCACATAGGCTGTAAGTGGATAATCCAAAAGTGCAGTATTGTAATTGAATTTTTTAATTTTTGCAGCAACAATTTAGAGAATAGATTTTTATAGAAAAGCTACATGGTGAGAATTGAACAAAAATTACCAAAAATTTACTATTATTCTCGAGTATTTGCTATTAATCTAGAGAAAATTTAATATTAGTACATTTTTAGTTGTAAAAAATTTGTATCTGTTTGAAAATAACGTGACATAAAGTTCATAGTATAAACTATTGAAATTATTTCATTTTATAATGAATATTATAAAGCAATTCCCCAACCTATTTTTGTTACTGAAATAAATGTTATTTTATTTCAATATCTTCAATACATTCTATAAAATTGATAAAATGTATAGATTCGCAATGCAGTAAAATAATATACGTATTCGTGTTTGTTTATTTTCCATTCTATCCCGTGTACGTTTTGTTTCAAAGAGATGTACAAGCGAAGGAAAATGTTTAAATTCAAAAGCATCCTATTTCCATTAACGATCTCTTTTTCAGTGTATTATTTATTATTTTGTAATCTCGCAACTATTTTTCTTTTGAATAAAACAATGCCATTTATTTACAACTGAACCAGACCTGCCCATTGTTTGCTTTAAAAGCAAACGAAAACTAAAAAGTCACCTATTACAGCGTAAAGAAAAATTTTGAAATAACGAGAGCGAAGGGTAGTTGCGATTGAAAAATAAAAAATTAAGATCGCATATAGCATCGCAAAACTTTTCAAACAAATTGACATTTTGATAATTAAAAACGATGCTTTATTCTTGGAACGCGTTTCAATTCGCACATCCCTCAAACGAAACCGCCTCAAAAGGATTATAATTAATTAATTACCATAGCAAACAAAAGAAAAAAGCTCCAAAACAAAGATGTAAAATGATGCATAAAAAAAAATATTGAATTTTTAGCCCTCCAATAAATATATTTGGTATTAATAGGATTCCGTAGATGATATTATTCTTAAAACTATATCAAGACTGTCAAAAAAGGTAATAGATTTCCAATATTCTCGGATATTGGCAGAACTCGATTTTATCCTTTGTAACCTCTGAGAATTTCGGTATTTAGGTAATGCAAGAGTGGATACCGAGCTATTCAACTTTGGAGTCTTCAGACTTCTAATTCAGTATTGCCATAGTAAAAAGCAAAAAAACAATCGAGAATCACGGATCTCTTTCAAAAACCGGCATGGAGGCCTGAGCACTCGCGACACCAAGTCGGAACTCTTAATCATCCAAGTATTTCAGCGTTCCCTTTTTGCTCCAAATTAATAGTGGATAAGTCCATTTTCGAAGTAATATTTATCCAAGATTATTGAAATTCTTACTTCTCCAAATGGGGGTCAACAAAATCCCAAAAATGTCATCTGCAATCACGGATTTTTTTGACGTTCAACAAATTCAAAAGATGACATTCTCTACATTCAAAATTCCTTTCCGCGTACGCGTAAAAAAACGAGATTCAAAAGCATACAGTGACTACGAGAGGTGAGGAATCGCGTGACAATTACCAACCCAGCGGGGCCCCGAAGCTTCGCTTTAATCGGACAATTAGCCATTGCGTCAACTGTCCCCGCTCGTTATACGCGCGCCGGCTGAGAAATTCTCCCCGCTATATCCCGAACGCGTCTCTCAGCGTTAATTAACATAAGCGCGCCCCCCAGACACACGAGCTCACCCCCGCCCCCCCCGCCCGACGTATTTGCCGATGTTTTCGCGAAACTTGAAGCTGCCTTTCGCGCAGCTTCGTTAAACTAGTTACTAACTTGGCCCGCGGCTAAATTGTCTTGCTAATCAAATTGAAATAAAGCACGGGGAATTCTTGGGGCGGCGGTATGGCTCGCTTGTAGTTGCCCCCGACGCGAAAAATGAACTACACGGGGCTGTATTCTTGGGACTGGAACTTTTGATGTACTCCTCGTTCTCTAATAAGAACCTGCCGCTTCATCCAGCTTCTTGTTTATCTATCCTTTAAATTTGCTCCGGGCGCCGCTTGATTGTTTTAATTATTTTAATTAGTTTCGTATATTTTCTTGTAGTCAATGCCCTTCTTTGTGTGTGTGCTTTTTTTTTTACTTACCGGAAGAGTGGGTCAGTTGTGTTAACGATTTGTAAGTGAACTCACCTGAAACAGAGAATTTTAAAGAATCGTTAATTAAGTTTTTTACCACTGTGTATTTACAATGTTTAGTAAAACTAGATATTTTTTTAGTACTATCAATAAAAGAAATCGAAATGAATAATTTTTACAGTGTTATGTCGCATTTTTCTCAAAAACATTCTCTCCGCGTATTTTTAAATATTCATGGAAAGAAAAGGCCCTCTAATAAAAATAATGTCATTCCCTCAATATTGTATATCAAAATCATTTATATCCAATTTCAAAGGTAATCTTTTATGAATGTTTAAATTTTGAATCAATAAAGATTTTTTAATCTGATATGTCTCAAATTGCGAAATCACTTTTAGTTTCAGAGAAATTAATATTTCCCCTAGTTTAAAAAACAAATACTATTTTAGTTACTAGGCTCTAGTAAAAAAATCCCGAAATACGTGTTAAATATTTTGGACCAAAGAATCATTTTATAAAATTTGGGCGAAATTCAGAACTCACAACAATGCCCTGTTAGAAAATTAATCATAAATTGGTCAATTTATGGTCAAGTGCCTTCTTTATTGACCAGTTATGGTCAATTTATGGCGAATTTTCTACGAGGGTGGTCATCTCCTTGTTAGTTCATAATTGTAACCATTATATGTAACCTTTCAGTAAGTGTACAAAAAGTATTCAATCCTTCTTTCAATTATCCGCACCTTCTCTTTTCTTTACCTTAAATTTTCAGAAAGGTTAAGATCCGTTTTCCTCTAAATCGTCGACATCCTCTTGAATTTACAGCACCTACATAATAAACCCAACGATTGTCCCAATAAATGATTCAAACAATGATGTTCCCGGATTTCCCTTTTTCGCCCAGGTAGAAAAACTGTCGCAAGCGCATAGTTAACGAGGCGGCCGAGCGCGCGGTAGAAAAGGAGACGAGGGTGGAACGGCGACGGCACGCGAGAGCGGAGAGAAAAGAAAATTAGCGATTTTGTCCGGCGAGCAATGGCTCGCCATTCTAACCCTCGTCAGTGTCGCGAAGCGCGCCTGCACTGCCAATACTAACGGCCGAATTTAGTCCGCGCGCCGATTGTCCGATCTCCCCGGGACCGCGCGGCGAATCAACAATTCCGCTTGACGACCGATTGCGTGCATTTTTTACGAGTCTATGTGTCAGAAAGTGAGTCTCTTTCTCCGCCTCCCTCGCTCTCCGCTCGCATCGTCGATTTTCACGGGGACTGCTCTCGGCCGAACTATCCCTCCACCAGCGCCAGTCATTCGCCCATTGTTCCGATGAGCTGCAGTCGCCGCCTTACAACTGGAAATGGCTCGTTTTGCTCGTCAAAATCCGTTTGTTATGCAAAAAAAAAGACAAATAAACTGTTCTCGCATGTTTAACAAAAAAAATGTTTCTTTTATTTCATGAATTGATTGTCATTAAAGTCTGTACTTTTTTTTTGTTTCATGAATTGTTTATTTCTTTTTATTTCATGAATTGTGCATTGTCATTAAAGTCTGTACTTTTTTCTGCAAAAAGCATGCGTGATATTTTACATGAGACTAGTTAATGGAATAGTAGATTAAAAAGTAGATTAAAGTAAAGTTTATCTTGTCTTTCCCATCAGTATTAAAGGACACGACGCGAGTAAGAGGAAAAATTTGCCCCGCTCCATCTAAATCCATATACAAAAGTAAGTTAATTACGGCGCACTGCATTATATCAGATCCGGAAACGATGCGGTCAGTACTGCCGGCCGTCGCAATTTTCTTTTATTTCCCTTCCCTCATTGCGCACGTGCGTAGCCTCCGCGAGGTTCCCTTCGTAATTTTATTAAGCCGTACGCGGCGATCAAACGCGTAACCGTTCGATTATTCAGCGGGTCATCAATTAACAGCCAGTCTCCGAACGCCGCATCTTCCAAGGCCCATTACAAGAATTACTTTTTCTACCCAGCGGAAATAAAAGAACGCCACTCTGTCAAATGAAAAATTCGAATAAATAATAAGAAAACTTGGTAGATGCTATCGATATTGCGATTTTGTATTGTAAAATACGATGGATCGCAATGTTTTTTTTGCCAGAAAAGTTAGAAAGATAAGGAAAAGATCAGGCCTTTTTTATAAGAGAATGTACCTGTAAGTAGTGTGTTCATCCAAGTTCAAAATGAATAATCCCTCGAAAAAAATATGCTAACATTTGTAAACAGAGCAAGAACTAATTATTTTTACTTTTCAGATTTTAGAAGATAATCTTTTTCCTTCAGCATTAGATGACAGCTCGTCAATTTTTTACCAGGGGACCTCACCTAGCTAATACCGGATAAAAAATAATAATGAAACTGTAGATTTGTTTATGCATAAAAAGTAGCAGGCAGTGGTCAATATTTTGACAAAGAATAATAACATTTTGCATTTCATTAAGAAACAAAGATTTTTTATAAAAAAACTCCTAAAACTTTTGCATACCTTAATAAATATTAAATAACACGAGCTTTTTAGTTTACCATATTATATTCAATTTTAACAAATTCACGGTGCTCCGCATTTCTCTTTAAAATTGTTCCGCGAAATAACTGAAATTGTATCACGAGGCGGTGGATTATTATATTAATACAAAAATGAATTAGCGCGAAATAATAGTATTATAAGCTCCTTTATATGATTTTCCCGTCTGACATTTCGATCCGGCCGCTGCGGATAAAATCCTCAAATTCCGAATACACAAAAGAAATTCCATGATTTTTCAACAATCGAGCTTCATGACTCCCGTTTTAAGCGCACACGCACCGCATCCGAATTCTCGCGCCGTGGATGCCTGGGTATACATAGCCGGTCCATCTCCCCCCGTCGAATGCCTCGCGCGGCGAAATACCGCGAACAAAATTGAATTTTTGGAAACTTGTACATTTTCGCCCGGTATTCCGCGCTTATATATCCCGGGCTCGCAGCCGGCCAATCCGATAAATGCCTCCCCCGGCCGCTCCTCGCAACCGTCTGGAGGGGAAAAAGCTCTTTTTTTTATTACGACGTTTATACGCGTACCTCGACGGATGAAGGTCGCCACCGAGGGGGTATAACTCACTAGGGAGAAATCAATGCAGAAGAACTAAAAATCTTTGGAAGCCTTTGGAAATCTTTTGTAAATTGAAATAAATAATTATGGGGTTTGAAACAGATACGTTATCCGTTGGTCACTCGGTTCATCAACAGATAGCGTCTTTTAATTCAGCAGATGTGATACCTGTCCTATAACATTTTGTGAGGTCAGAACAGAAAAGACGTTCGGCTGACAGGAGAATATGTATAGCTAACAGGAGAATTGTCTATCAAAATTAATAGAAGATCTAGGCGGAAGATCTAAAGAAGATCCAGAGAAGATCGGAAGATCAAATCTCATATAATATTTTCACGCGGGTTGCTCTATTTTAACAGGTGATACCTGCTATTTTTTCGAAACGTGACATAAACTATTTTACTACTAACGAGGCAACAAGATTATAATGATTATCGAAAAAGACGACCTATAGATGCCTAAGTGCTGAAATAATATCTATAAAAAATAATTGATAAGCAACATGAATACTACATAAGTCATATAGTATGACTTATGAAAACTATTCTACTTATCTAAATTTCATCATTGCAAAAACTTCTAATTTAGATTGCATTTATTTATTCTTTGGTACTTTGAACACTACCCTAAAATTTAAAAAAGTCAGTGAACTCTATTAATAGTAAAAGAAATCTTTAGAAATCTTTAGAAATCTTTAGAAATTTTTAAGAATCTTTATAGGTCTCAATAAGTTTCATAGTCATTTCTTAATCTCATAGTTCCTTAATCGCCCGTACACCGATAATAAGAATAAGAATTGGAATATGAACGACCGTGGTAGTGGCTCATCGTTGGTACACCTGAAAAAAAAGTAACTCGTCTTCGGCATAAACGAAGAAAAAAAGGGTATGTGGTCGTCGCTGTTATGGTTTTCCGATGGAGTGCTTTATTACGACCTCGAAAATGCCGGGGCAGTGCTCGGCGCGGAACGACCGGCACGGGGATTCCCCCCCTTTGTTCGAGGGCACGCGCGACGACACTTTGAGCGCGGCGATGCGCGTGTCGGGCGAGGATCGTGTGTACGCTCGGTCGTGTACTTACTTCCAGGAAAAACAAAAGGTCGGACGAAGGGGAGTCGTGGGAAAGGTTGACTTTGCTCGATCGCGTGATTTGCGGCCGGGAACACGGGTAATAAGGGCTGTCGACGGAATATTTTAAATTTTTCATGTTTGTTTTTCTTTTTTCCTTTTTTTCGCCGACGAGTTATGAATAATGCGACTGCTAAGTGGTCGTATTCTTTACAAAATGAATGTCTTATTTAAATTTGAATGAATGGGTATTTTATGAATAGATATGTCTTTTTATGGAGACAGTTTTGTACGAGATTGAGTTAATTGTTATTAAAATTTAATTTATGTTCGTTTCATCGTTATCATTTTTTATCATTATTTCTGATAGAAATCTGGAATAAAGTTTTATATTTTTTAATTTTATTTTTCAAACGTCAACATCAGTACGTGACTTACATCGGATATTTTACATACCTCTTTAAGAGAAAGATAAAAACATTAAATTGTAAGTTATTCCTTGACAATAAGTAAGGAGTGATAAGCCTGCAGTTTTTCAGAAAACTTTTCATCGTATTGAACTACAATTTTTATGATGGTTTCTTATAAATTACATCTGTGAACAGCTTCTCTACAATCCAAACGGTACAGAAGTGGTAAATTGGTAAATATAGAGAACTAATTTTTTTATCAACTAGTAAAAAAGTAATGTATTGAACGCTGCTCTAAAACTTTGTCATAAAAAAAATCATGCATATATATAACCAAATGGATCTTTTATACATATAGTGAGTTTACACAAGCATTTAACTCGCAGCAACTTGTACTCATTTTAAACTCAATTAGTAAACTCCACACTCGGTCTAAAACAACTCACTTTACGCCCTAGGTATCCAATATATGATTAAATGTTTTTAATAACAAAAAAGGGTTGTATTAATATTCTACAGTTATTAATTAGGTTTTATAATCGCAGTCCTCACTCCTTAAGGTTCCTAATAATAAATGAATTTTGAATAAAAATTATATGTAAAATCTAACTTACATTACATTGTATATTACATAGTAGAGTGTAACTATACAATCAAGTATTCCGTAGGAAATACTATACTACAAAAGCCAAACTCCCACGCCAAATCAGCGTATAAAAATGCCTTTGAAATCTCACTTCCCTAATCCGCTCACGCTCATAGCACTGCGCGCAAAGCCGCAATTAAGCGCCGGGTACGTATTCGCCTCCCCCTTTATTTATCGCGTCCGAGCACATCCCTAACGATCTCCGCGCCGCGACCATAATATCGGTCATTCCTTCCTCCGGCGGCGACGGAGCGTCGAGTCTCTCACTCCCCCGCGCGTCTTCGGCGAAGCCGGCCCGCTGGCGCGCGACACCCACGTCAAAGTACGTGCCAACAGTCGCGGCGCGCGTTGTGCACCTATTCCGCACGGCCGGCGGTATGGCGCACAAAAGCGAGCCCCACCTGAAGTGTATTAATGACATCGCGCCTTCGGCCTTATAATTCATTTCGCTCTCTCCGCCGCTGATTTACGAGGCTCGTTTTTTATCCCCGTTAATTGTTCCCCCGGCGACGCGGGTCGCTAAACCCTAATGAAGAACGACGACGCGGCGAATTTTTCACTGTTGTTTAAAGTAGACTAAACATATGTAATTTAGCCGAGAGTTATCGCGGCGAGCGAGGCGGCGCAATCGCGAAACGCGGAAAACGGCTTAATTACCATTTTCACTTTGTTTCGTTCCATTGATTCTTATCGGCGATGCAAATTACGCAAGGGGAGAATTTTTCTGATAAACGGTTTTTTACGCTTGGTAATTGCACGATAAAGCGACTTGTTTGATGTAAATTTTGGTACGATATTGTAAAAATTACGATTAGCATGTGCGATGTTGTTATTTTTACTAAAAGTAAGTAAAGAAAATTTTTTAAAATAGTACTCTCCTTGCACACTTACATTTATTTATTTGTTCATTTATAAGTAATTAAACAGACTAAAAAGTTTGTACAATGAGAAGATTCTTAAAATAATAACTTACGAAATGATTAAAAAGAAACTAATAAAATAATTCCTAAAAATACTAAAAACATTAAATTAAATTAAAAATTAAAATTAAAAATTAAAATTAAATTGATTATTGGGATTAATTGAATAATTGAATATAAACGAGAGTGCAATGCAAATTCAAATCTCATTTCCAAGAAACACATCACAATTAATAAAATATTTAAAAAATGAAATTATTAAATGCAAATTCGATGTGCTAAACTAATGAGTGACAAGATCGATTATTCAATTTATTCGCTATTTTGAAAAGCTTTTATGCTATTTACTTTAAAAATATAAAGTACGACAAGAAATTTAACTAATTGAAGCTGCAAGAATCTCAATTAATTAAGCTCAAGCTCTTCAAATTTTTTATTTTATAATTAATGGACAACATGCAAATACTAAAATAAAAAATTCGTTGATTAATTATGTCTAATTGAATGCACTGTATTATTCGTGAATTACTTTTTTATCTCTTTTATTATTTTTAGTTCAAACTCCATTATTATGCATTGTACATACAATATTGAGCAACGTATAACAGTAACAAACATTTTAATTAATATTTATCTAAACTGACAATTTACATTTTTTTAGCGTCTTTTTTCTGAAAATTTTTTATTCTACAAATGTAAACTTGCATTGTGAAATTTAGATTAAGTATCAGTAAAAGTAAGGTTTCAGATAATTTCATTAATTTTTTTAGTGAATTTCACTTAATTTGATGCAACCACTGTCTATCTCACTTGAAATAATGAAAACCTAGTGGATTTTAGTAAGGAGTAAATCACTTCTTTTTACTTTCTCCATTTTGCACCTTAATATCACTGAAATATCAGTAATAACTTTATTTTACTGTTATTATTCTTTCAACTAGAATTAGCGAAATATCACTAAAACTTCTTCTCGTCATCTCCAGCAGCTACACTCTCCAAATTTCATTCATTGAAAATTTTATTAATTTCAAAACAGTTGTGCACTTATCACCGAAAAATAGTGAATTTTACTTATTTACAGTAGTGATAAGCGTCAAAATCTAGAAGAGTGAAAAATTTAAAAAATCACTCTCTTCTAGTGAAAAAACACCGTTTTCCAGAAAAAATTGAGCCACTCGAAGATCGACTGGCTCAGTTATCACTCGCACCACACTCGCAAGTGATTTTTCACTCATTCCCCATTTTCAGGAAAGTGTGCAACTGTTTTGAAATTAACGAAATTTCCATCGTAAGAAATTTAGAAATCAGAGAAACTTCCTCATCTTATCTGCATCTACTAATCCGCAATTCCGTCTAAAATACCCGTCTGCAGTGTCCGCGCTAAAACGCGCAGCTTAATCAAGTCTCCCGCTCTCGCCCTTAAAGAATACTTTCTTCGGCGTATCGATCGATCGGCGCGCAGGCTTCAGTCTCGGCGCGATTTTCTCGGACGAGCGGCGGCGAACTCGAGTGTCGGGCGGCACTTAGTCGCGGTTCGTTAGGCGGCGAAGATTCGAGCCAGGGACACTTGAAATTTCGAGCTTCCGATGCCGTCTACCTCCGCGGGAGATTTCGCGTTCTGCACTGGCGATCAAGCGGCCCCATAACGAGGGGGGGACGGCGCCTCCGCTCGAACGGGCGCCGGAGAAAAGAGAGCTTAATCAAAGCTTATAATGCACTGCCTCTCGGCTCCCGGGGACGGAGGGCGAAGTTGCAGGCAAGGGCGAAACGTTGATAATTGTGTCTTTTAGCCCGGGAGACGCGCGGGTGCGTTGGCCCTTCTTTTGAAGCGAGGCTCGCGATAAAAAGGTGTCATCGATTATTGGGACTATAAGGAACTGATTGAAGGGTTCTTGTTCAAGGTGAAGGTTTTCTTTTGTGAAGAATTAATCAAATTGCGTTTGAGATGAACAATGGATATGTTTAGTAGGGGTAATTGTTTATTATTATTAAAGTATATCTCAAAATGTGCAAGAATATAAAACCACTGGATTCGAGTAAATACTACTAAACCGGTTAAACTTACCCTGTTTAAGTTGAATTAGTGAAAAACTACTAAAACTTAGTAAAATGTGGAGAACATTCCACTATTTTTTAGTGCATTTCACTAATTTTTTGAAGTTTTTCACTAATTTAACTTTAGAGAATAGTCAGTCTCAGATATTCTAATTAATATCTAGGTTTTAAAATGTCACCATTTTCATGGTTCCAAATGCATAAAGAAAATTTCTTTTTCTTGTAATTTCATATTTCATATTACAGATTTTGTTCTAAAAATATACTTTTTAATAGAAAATTCTCATTTTTCTTTGAAAAGTATTATCCGTGAACAAGAAAAACTTATGAGATTTTAAAATGTACTAATGTGGCAAGCTAAAGAGCTTACGTGAATATAAATTTTTACTCCGCTGTAGATGAAGTTTTCCAGTAAAACATTTTTTTCATATAATTTTTTTCCACTGAAGAATGTAAAAATGCATTATGGAAATATAATTTGGGCGTACATGTACAACATCGACAATAGATGTGTACCTTGTACATTAATAAATAGGCAAAATGTGGTTTTGACGTAATCGCCTTTCAAAATTAAAATTAAATTACATTAAGGAATATTCGACATAAATATGACGCAAAATTAAATTACATAAAGGAATATCAGAGATAATTACATCACTTATGATCGATAATTAAACCTTTACTTTATCGATAAAACTAGGGTCATTGTTAAAGGCGTGAAATTTAATCACGGAGCGACAGCAGCAGATTATATTTATGATGTAGGTTTCGATTATCAACTAAATAAAATAATTTAAAAATGATTACCCAATTAAAATCTCTTGAATTGTTAATAACATATAAAGAATATTCTTACAACAAAATTAACTTTGTATTTTGTACAAAAATAGTATTTAATCCTCTCATTAAAATATTGTTATCAAGTATTTAAAAAAAAATTGAAGTGACTGGTTAATGAAAATCGTAAGGTTAAATGGTCCAATATTTTGTTTATACGAACACAAATCATAAAAGATTTTTATCTTTGTTTATGTATATTGATGAAGTAATCATTATGTTTTTGTTAATAAATGCTGTTTTTATTTTCTAATCCGAAAAATCACAATTCAAAAAATCAATCGCATTAAGCTCGTTAGATATTCCTAGTAATCAATAAAAATCAACAACGAAATAAATTTGTTTAATCTAGTCCTACGTATCACATTAATTTAATCGCGCACTTTATAAACAAAATTTAATTACCGATTGAAAAAAAAGGACAAAACCCTAGTATCCCCCAGTCCAGCTTCGCTGCAAAACTCAATCTCCCTCCTCTCCTCCGCGCGAGAAGGAGAAGGTGAGCGAAGGAGAGAGAAAAAAGAGGAAAGGAAACGACGAGCCCCCGCACTTGGCTCGACACGTTAATCGCTCTCCGTCTCCGTCTGCTCTCGCGGTAACAAAGTTCTTATCTAATAGCGTCCGATTTTCTCCCTGATTGAAAATAAATCAAGCGAGAGGCCGCTCGCGCGCGGGGGCCGATATTAGTCAAGCGCGCGCGAATGACAGGCGGGAGGAAAAGCGCGCCGGGGAGCGCTTGTCGGCTAAATCGAGCGTATCGTCCAAAAGGGTCGATTTCCCTCTAAACGACTTACGACCCCGCCGGCCCGAGGAGCCCGCACGGCATAACGAGCGGTTTAGGAGAGACGGCGAAGAAGAAAAAATCTCGAGTCGAAGAGGGAGGAGAGTCGGGTCGAACCTGCTTTTACGTCTCCTAATCTAATTTCTTTTTTGCTCTCCGTGTATGCGGTACCGTAAATAAATGTAATTAAAGGCGAGCAATTGGTTCCATGTGCTTTTTTTTTCGATGGGTCGTGATGGTAAATTTTGTTTCGCGGTGGGACGCTGAGCGAACAATTGGTTTTCGCGGCGGAAAATTCCCGGGGCTAAATGTAACTCGGTGTTATTGAGGGAGAATCTGATACTCGCAATCGAATTAAGGTGTATTCAATCTTAGGTAAATGGGATTAAAATTTTAATCTCGCCAACATTCTTGATTGAGTGCTATATCTACGACCCATTAATTGATCTACTGCTTTTTCCGTAATCTGTGTTATAAAAGTTTCCTGCAGACATTCGTAACAATTATAAAATGAAAGAAAAAGATAAAATGGAATCAGTATTATATTAATATAGTATTTAGAGAACAATTTTATATTTTGTGCGTTGAAGAATGTAAATTAATCATATTATTTTCTTTTAGTAATATTTCTTTAAATGTTATATTTGTATGAGGTAAGAGGTAAGAAAAAAACTTCATATCCAAAGGATGCAAAATTGTTTTCTATTAAATTTCTCAAATTTTATTTTTTAAAATTAAATTATTTTTCTGCACATCGTCGCTTCCTACGAAGACTAACACATCTCAAAAAAGGCCTATTTTAATTTGTCATTTTTAAAGCACTAGAGAAAAATAAACTCTTCTATAACCTGATAAACAATATAGGGTATCATCTCAATGATATCACGAGTTTTTCAGGTCCTAGACACATTTATTTCACTCCGGTTCTCTGAAAACAGCAAATTAAAACAGACCTTATTTTGAAATGTGTTAGTCTTCGTAGGAAGCGACGACATAATCTCATACAATCTACTGATAAAACGAAAACTGCCCTATCGGGTTTGAAAATTTGACGTACGCTTGAGCGCATAATATATAGAAAAAATTTTGATTCTTGAAAATTGCATCCTGCACCTTGACGGCCACCTTTGAGCCGGAGTCCAGTGCTCATCATTCACACTCTCATACGTAATGCAGGTAGATCCGACACGATCTTCCTTCCCTCCTCGGAGCTGCTTCCGGTAAACAGATGCTCGAGCCGTTGGTGCGCCTGGCTATACGGGGATTCCCCAGGGAAACTGGCAGCAGGGAGGCAGGCTCGTCGACTGATTGGTCTTCGCACCTTGCGCGATGCCCGATTTCCGATTCGACCCGGTTGAATTATTCACGAGCCCCTCGCTTTTCCTCCCGTCGCTCGACGGAAAAAAAGGTGGCTATCGCTTCGAGAGATACCCCACGAGGACGAGTCTTTGAAGCGAGCGGACGGGCGTTATCGGCATCAAAGAAGAGCGAACGTATGTTCCGATGCTCGCCGTTTGTGTGTGAAATCTGGTTAGGAGTCGATTCGCTATTTTAATCATTTTAATGTGGGATTTACACCATGTTCCTAGCCTGAGAGGTTATTCATTGTAATTCTGGTCTTACGAAAAAGTCATGTATAAATTATGCATAAATTATGAACACAGTTTATTCAGAATTTATATAGTTAGATTCCCTAAAATAACTACTAAAGTAGTGTACATGAAAAGTAGTGACATGAAACAATTTGTAAACACGGGTTTATCGATTGCCAATTTTTTTACAATTATCAAAACGAAAAGAGATTTCCGTATCGTGATTTAATTTTTAATAAAATTTACAACTTTTTTTCGTGTTGGGGGACCAGTAAGTATACCCTCAAAAATTTTCTTTTCAGTCTCTGTACTCCTTTAGTTCTTTTATGAAGTTCGTGGATTCGCTCATATAAAGTTGAACTATCAAATAAATCAATCGTCAGCAGAATACAGATCCCCATACGAAATAAAGTTATTAATGACTTCGTCTGACTTAATATATGCTTCTATCACTCATTTTTGTGAAATAATTTAGGTGTAGGAATAACGATGAATTGATGAGTCAAATTATATTAATTAAATCTGCAACGTTTCGACAGCTGCACACTGTCCTCTCCAAGCACTAAAATTTATTCATATAAATATTTGAATGTACAAACTACAATTCATCATTGTTACAAAATGAATGTAACTCATAATATGAACTGTGTCAATATGATCTTACCTATAAGACTCCGTCCAAAATTTAACAATATAAAAAGAAAATAAACACCGACGTACTCCAAATTCCCATAGAAAATGAAGACCCACACGATTCGCGCACGTAGAAGCCAGAACGTCCCAGTCGGCTAATTTTCTCCCAGCGCGAAAAGACCGCGAGTCGAGCGGAGTAAATCGTCGCGCGCAATTACCCGCGCTCGGGACGAAACTGCCAATCAGTCTCGGGAGCGTTGGCCCCGCGCGCACATCGGCTCTCCCCCCTTCCCCCCTTAGACACACAAGGAGATCGTTTACATGCAAATAATGCAAGGAGCGAAGCGGACCCGCTCGTCCCCCGCGCGAACGCTCGACTCGAGCCGCGGACTGGCCGATCACCGTCTTCGGGCGAGCTTCGTCTTCGGGCGAGCTTCTTCTTCGGCGACCTAGGTTTATCGCTGCCGGGCAATTTGTTCGGACGATGATTTGCGAAATGCTTGATTAAATCGACGAGAGAGGATCTTCGTGGCTGTTTGCACTCTCTGATTAGAGATTTTCTAGCGGTGAATTAAAATTGTTTGCTTTATTTAGTGATTTATTTACAAAGTCGTTGGTGAAAACTGAAAGGACTCTGTTTTTATCATGGCTGTTAAAAATAGTATTAAATGTAAATTGTGGTATAAAAATTAATCAATGAAATCCTTGAATAAAAATCATAATGTTATGCAATGTCAGTTGCAACATTTTCTGATGGATATTTTGGTATGTACTTCGTTAAAACAAATTAGATATGAAACGTTGAAAATTGTATTACAGTCATACAGGGTTGGCGAATTCTAATACTTTAAATCAATATAAAATAAAAAAAATAGAAACTTAAATCTTCAAAATACACCATGCGATCGGCGATCCACTGGATCTTTAAGTGACCATCGGGGTTTAAGGATTAATAAATCATTGAACAAACATACAAATAAGGAATAAAAATAATTCGTTTATTTACTATTTACGTTTTTCTATTTACTGATTTATGCAATTCTATAAAAATTATTAAACTTTTAAAAATTTAAAGTTATACTGATATATCAAGAACTTTAAATTTTTAGTTATACTAATACATCATGTACTTGTTATTAGCTAAGGGATATAGGATAAGGTAATATTATTTATCGCTTCCGATACAAAATTAAGATGGTAAATAAATATCGGCTATTCGGAATAGTGTAATTACTCGCTCGAGTAGAAGAATCGATTATTGATTGTTCAGCACATTATAAGAGTTATATAGGTCAGCCATTTAATCGGTTAAATGGTTATTAAAGACAATTATTTATTTTTTCCACGTTAATTAATTTTTGCGAATCAATAACTGATTAATGGACATCGCAAAATTTTCATTTATTATTATTCCGTGCAACGTGGATATTTAAAGTGCATCCTACAATTAAATTAAATTATACAAAAATACACGAGTCATATCAATAAATCAACATTCTGATTGAATTTAATTAAAAACATAAATTCCTTTTCCACGAAACTTTCTTTCAACAATCGCATTTAATTCGGTATTTTTCTTCAAAGGGGAACGCATTTGGAGAATTACACGAGGTGATTTTTTTGCCAGAAGATGGTTAACGCGCGCTCCAACAGCAGTTAGCACATTCTAGCAGCAGCAGCACTGGCATTAATTAAGAGCAACCGCAGATGCCGCAGATTACGTCCGCTTGCAATCGCTTAATTTTAAACGCCGCGAACGGGGTGAATCGCAGATGTGCGGCAGCGGCTGAAAGAAAAGCCGGAGAAACGCGTATCGGCGCAACGAGAATTTAATCTCTTAAGGTACGGAGTTGCTGCCGGTACGTGGATTGTAATGTAATGAAACGATTGTGCCGCTAACCCGCTCATTTATTTATCGCGCTACTGTTTCTAAAGAACCGCTCTTATGTTAATGAAGATAGCGCGAGTGTTTGCTCGCGGGTCGAGTTAAAAAAGATTAACTCGCACGAATTTGAAAGTGTGATTTTACTGGGAAACGAGTGCTTTGGCAAAGCTTTGTTAAACAGAATTAGATCAATATTATTAAAATAGATATGACAATTATTAAAATGGTTGTAAATTTTTAAGTATTTCGGTTTATTTAGTTCTTAAAATTCTAGTAAAAATCCATCATTTTTATTTATGAAACATCATTTTTTATAGTGAGTGACCATAAATCAGCTATTAACTTACGAAAAATTGGCCATTAACAACTAGTCTAGCTTATAACTATTAATATCGTTGATTATCATGATGAGTGATTTCTAATACGAAAATTATAATTAAACAGTTTAAACAAACGCAAACCCTTACGAATACATTCTTTTATTATAAATAACATTCTTTCTCCCAAAAGAAACAAGTAGTGATGTTGTAAAATAAATCAAAACAATATTTACTTTTTAAGATATAAAATTCAGAATAATTACAAAATTCAAACATTTAATGATTATTTTATTGATCTGTTTAAGGGGGCAAGCCAGGGTTTAAAGCTCTGAAAAAAAGTTTTAGAAATATTGCTCCCAAATTTTTTCCTTTCTAT
>UXGC01001546.1:0-20975 GCA_900480045.1 Eurytoma adleriae | reverse complement strand
AAGAGAGAAGCTTACCTTTAGTACGCTCTGAAGTTAACCGCTGGGAGCCGCCTGGCTCCTACCCGTGCCATCCCTGAAGGAAATGAAAATTTAAAAAATAAATTGTGAAAATGTAGTTAGCCTACAAAATTTTATAAAGTACTTTGTCTATAAAGCCTCTAGCGCATTTCCTTTATTGTTGTACAAAACACATTGTTCTGTACTTTCTTATGAATTATTACGTATGACATAGGTACATACATATGTATGAACAACATAAATCAAAAACCCTAAATTTTCGATGAACCTCGCGAGTTTGATTTTTTTTAGAAAGATATGTACTCTTAAGCAGAATACATTATTACTTATTAAAGCATAACGAGTGCAAAGAAATGCATATCCTGCATGAAGGGATATTTCGCAACCTTCATGACTTTAATTTGTGACCGACGGCTCTGGGCCAGTTTTCGCGGGTAAATTGAAACGCGCTTTTTTATTAACAAACGTTATTTACTTGCGAATTAAATTAAATAATTAAATCAATCATGTAAAATTCCCTGATAAACAATATTCATAATTTTTTTCCAATCTTGCAGTAGTAAAATAGCATCTAAGCTGTATAAAAATTATCTATAAAAATTGTGCAAAATTACCATTTAATACACAATTGTGAGAGCAAAGTAAATCATAAAAAAAACAAATATTTCACTCTTCCATCTGTTGACTAGTAAATTTCACATTATTTTTTCTTAAAATCTGTATAGTCTTATTAGAGTAAGCGTGCAATATGAATAACTGCATTATCGGCTGAAGATTACGCATCCACGTAAGGTAAAATGCTTCGGCAAAGAAGTAGCCCTCGCTCGTTCTGGTGCAGGAAGTAAGTGCAGGCCGCAGGGTTTCGTTATCTGTGGATGTCCTGTAGCATACGTAGATAATATGTAAAGATGATAATTACCAAATTCGTAAAAATAACTTTCCTTACAATAAATTCAACTTCAAGTTTTAAAAATTTTATTTCGATGAGGGTGTCATGTCTAAATTTTCCATTATACTTAAATATTATTGATTGATCCTTCTGAAAATTTCTTCTTCCATTCATAAACAGATGGCGCTCCCTACCTAATTCTGCGTCTATACTTAAACAGCCTTTACTTTCAAAGTTTAACTTTAAATGTCATTGTAACAATAATTAATTTCACCATGAAACATGAAAAAGCAGAATATTTGAATATTTTCATTTTTTTTAAAATACATAATATGGAAAAAACCCTATTAATATCTTTTAAAGCTTATCATAATTTCTTGATTTTGGTATGTTTATATAAAAACACGTAAATAATAATTTAATCATACTTAATTTCAATTTACTTTCTTGTAAATTTTTAAAGTCTATTCATATTGAAGTATTTAAGATTGTTAGGTAACTAATTAAAATTCACAAGCTTGCTGCTTGTCAAACTAAAATAATAGGTATTTTTTTATTATTTTGATAAATTGAAGCTTCATCCTAGAGTTTTAAAAAATACTTAATTATATTTTAATTATCACTGTTAACAAAAAATAATTGTGTTTTAGTTAATGTCAACTTTTTTTTAATTACTGCATTTTCATTTTGCGCCATAAAAAAACAGCGCATTTACAAGATTTAAAAAAATATTTCTTTTTCGCACATAAAACATCTGTTCTCAATCGCAAGCGCGTGAAACAATAATCGATCTATTTGTCGAAGCACTTGTCGCGCGCTAATACAGTATTACAATCCTAAAGGCATCCGCAAAGTATCACGGTCGGTGCGCCCGCTGAGTCTTTGGACGGGCCTCCTTTGTTTGCGACGCTCATATCGACAATTACACGAGCTTCCGATTAGTACCTATAAGGATCGAAAGCAATCTCGATTGGTCGGGCTCGCCCCGGGAGCGATGGGAAGCGACGCAATTAGGGGAGAACATAAATCCTAGGGAGTTTAGCACACTTCCTCGCGACTGTGCGGGTGCACGGTGAACACGCGCGGAGAGCGGGAGAGACGAAGAGAGAGAGAGAGCTCGATCGGAGAATACAAATCAATCAGTTGGTAACGGCTGACTGCGCATTTAATTTCCAACCTCGCCTACTGTGCTCCCTGCTTTCCCCCGTGCCACAGTCGCCGTCGGCGGTGCAGACCGCACGCTGCCCCGTGTGTGTATAGAAGCGCTGGCGCGGAGCGCTTGCCGCGACAGCCGGGGAGGCAAGTGCTCAAAGGCCCCGCGAGCGAGAGAGATGGAGGAGAGAGAGGGAGACTGGACACTCGACACTCGAGCCACGAGCCCGATATAATAATCGACCGATTAATTAACGCTTTGGGATTATATTCTGTCCTAAATTTGCCCGTTTAATACTGACAAATAAATACAAAATAAATATTCTTATTTAATTGCAACAATTAAATATAGTAGCTTTTACGTGTGTACACTGAAAATATAATTCATTTGGATAATAAATATTTAACTGGACATTATTAAACTTCGTATTTAAACATTTGCATTGGTGTTTATTATTGTTCATAAATAAAGATAAGTATATTTCTGTTATTAAAAAATATCGACTATTGTTAAAACTATCCTTTTGTCCGTTATAAATAAAATAAATGTTCTCGAATTGTTCGCTGAACAATACGCACGATAAATAGTTTAAGCAGGCAGATTATTTATGACCACTTAAAGCCCGATCACTTTAGCCCGATTTGACTTACGTCGATCGACAATGGCAGAACGGCGGCAGTTGCACGGTGCACTGCGTACGACGTCGGCGGTGGCGCGTACTATCGTGATATCGCCGTAGGGGTGACTTAGGGGTCGGGCGAGCAAGACGTCGAGCAATAGAGAGAGAGAGAGAGACGACCGAGGACGTAACTGGTCCGAGCTTCATCGAGTGTTAAATTGCACGTGCGATTCTAAAGGCTGGTTCGACGTTTAATTAACGGATAAGCAATAAAACGGCCTTGGCTGTAAATGGGAAGGAGCTCAAATTTGACTGGGAACCGATGAATTGAGCTCCCTTTCATTGTCCCCGTCATCAATTAACGAATCTTCCATTCCCTTACTTGGTAATGAGTTCTCTGCCTTTTCTCTTTTCTTCCTTCGGGCTCACCTCGGTAAAGGAGAAATCAGCCTAATTATTTGCAGTCGTAAACAATTTTTAACGACTCGTTTTATTTATAAAATGTATTATCTCAAATAAATAGTAAAACTTTCACTGATATTAAAAAGATATTCATTGTACTTTCTTTATTGAGCAAATCAAAATTGCCTTACATCAAAGTAAAAAGTATGAAGACAGTGAAGTAGTATAATTACAAACCCATTCAGTATCCAATTATTGATGAAGAAGTAAACCACCAATAAAAAACAAAACTTGCGATTTGAACAATAAGGTGGTTCTCCGGCGCCACGGACACTGCGCTACAGATATATATCGAAATCGAAAATTGAGATTGGCAAGGCAGTTAACAACCGGCGTAGCTTCCACGTCGCGGAGCACAAGGGGGAAGAAGGAGGAGGACGACGACGACGACGGCGATCGACTCCGGCCGTCGCTCGCGGCCCAAGTGCGCGCAGTAACGCGTTGTTATTGCTTCCGGGTTATGTATATACGCGCCGGCCGCAGCGAGGCGCAGAGCGAGATCCTCGCCGAGAGGACAGGAGGAGGATGCAGTTTCCAAGCAACCCCGTTCCCGACAATTCCTTGCCCGATCCCTCGAGCGGCGCGACTTAGGAGCCGGAGTTCGCCCGAAGAGCCGTATAGCCCGGGCGGTATCCAGCTTACCTCTAACCCGGCGGCGGCGGCGCTCTCCTCGGCTGGACGTCATTGCCAAGCAAGTTTATGGCCCAGACCGGCGTCCATAAACTGTACAAATGGTAAATCTACCGTAAGATCATCCCAGCCGAAAATGATGTATTGCAGCTTTCGTGCGGGACGAGTAGACCACGTATGGTCTGCTGCCGGCGACCTTCTCTTATTCCCTCCTTCCCCGCGCCCCCGTCGCCCGACGTATATACCTCCCGGGGTAAGTATCGCGATTTTCTCTTCTGCGACTTTAGAAAAGGGCGGCATGGACGGCGTCTGCCTCCGCGGAGGAGGACGGGGGAGCTTTCGGTAGGGAAAGACGCGGAGACAACTGATCGGACCTAAGGCGCTACTATATATCGGTCCTCGGGAGGCAGCGAGGGTTGGCTCGTGAAAATAAAGGAGTGGTAACAGGAGGGAAAAGGAGTGAGGAAACGAAAGGGAAAATATAGTGCGAGGGAAGAGGAATGGCGCGGCTCGGGCGGAATGAAAAGGGAGGGAGATTTTATATTTCTTCCCTGACGCGCTTTCCCGTTATATACTTGAATGGTCACTGAGATCGAATGCCGAGAAAACTTCATCGGTATGCTGTTGGTGCGTAGCGCTGTGCCGCGTGCATGTCAAAAGCGGAGAATAAAGAGAAGAAATGAAATATTTAAGGGATAAAATGAAATATTTTTTGATCATATATTATTATAACAATATATTTAACTATAAAACTTTTTCTGTACATAGAAGATAATCGATAGAAGATAAAATAAAAAATACGCAAATTACACTTCGCTGAAGAGCTTCCTTCATTTCTTCAAAACATAGCAACTTAGTAAACTTGCAAGTCGATAATCAAAATATAATTTAACGAAAAAATCAACATTTACTTCAACCTTTATGCGTTTCTTTAAAATCGCTAATTCCTAGAGACGTTAAGCTGTCGTAACAGTTCTGCTTTGAAAGCAGCTCATGAGTAAAGATATAACCGAATGAGAAAGAGATCTTCGGCGTGTATTTGTCAAAGGTGCAGAGCCGTAAAGGCGCGCGCGCGCGCCCGCACGCGACCGATTCACGATTCTTGCCGCTCGGCGAAATCCCGTCTTTAAGATCGGGTATACCGGTGTTACCGCAAGGCTCGTGCATCGTCGACCGCGAATCGATGGCACCGCACATAACAGATCCTTAACGGTCGGTCGGAGAAGAATCGAGGAATACCCCATGACGAATCAGTCCCTTTTCAACAGGCGGATTGCCGCGGGGATAACTATAAGACACTCGTCCAGTTTTTGCAGCTTTTATCTTTAGAATCATTGGTGCAACAATTTTGAAAAAGTAAAGTAAATATTTGAGTTTATTTTTGTATATTACAAATAGATAAATATAAATTTATTAAAATTATTGTTAAGTTCTAAGTAAATATTAGATCTGTACTAAATTTCTGCTATAATAACGAAATATTTTTTATTTTCTATTCTATAAATATTAGTTTATTCATATTTTTATTTTAATTTGAAAATGTAGCAAATACACTAACGAATATCAATCTATCTTTCGCAAAACTCTACGATCGTAAATGCAATTTTTCATTTTTAAAAGCTATTTTATGTTTTAAACTAGAAGCTAATGTAAAAAGTACTGTTTATTCACTTTTTGATCGATTGGCGTTTTCTAGGAAGCCCGCCTCCGCAAAAACATCGGTTCGATCCACACAAAAAAAGGGGTTCGAAAAAACAACGGATCCGAGCGCCAGATGAACCGCGAGACTCGTACGGCCATTACTTTGGCTCGCGCGCGCACTCCCCATTACTGCCAACTCTCATTTCAGCCCCGGATCAAGTCTCCCCTCGCGCGCGTTTTCTTCGAAAACCACGGAGGGATTTAACTCGGCAGCCAACACCTGTGCTTACCTGCACCTCGAGTGTGATGAACCGTGAGTAACGAAAGGAATACGAGCCGCGGGCCGAGTCCACGAGACCGCGCCATTGTGCGGAATCACGAGGAGTTAATAATCGAACTCGGCTTTTCCTTTCATCCGGCCACGAACCGCATTATTGCGGCTCGAGAGAAAAGCCGAGATGAGGAGGCAAACGGAGGAAGGAGGAAGGAGGCTGGGGAGCGCCCGCGGTGGGGAAGGGGGCAAATCGCGAAATGAGCTCACGGGCGCGCGCGCGCATTGTGTGCATCGATCTCGCGGCACACGCGGTATAATGTCTCGCGGGGAAAAAACCCGCAAGCCCCCCGCGCCCCCCTGCTCTCGCCGTTCTTTCACCGATCCTCGAGTACCTGGCTTTTCAGTCGAGCCGCTGGAACTATCGGATTTCGAATTTCTTTATATCGCGACGCTGATTCGAGCGAGTAGTCGAGGAAATACGCGGTGGTAACACCTCGCTATTTATTTTCTATTATTTGCGCTTACCACTTTAGATTCTTGGTTATTATTTATTATTTCGAATCTTTGTTCTCAAATCTGTCAATTCTTGAATCAATAGGCATTAATTGGCAGGAGGGTGATTTAAATTGAGAAAGTTACTTAAAGCGTATATCATTTAATAACAAAATAAAACATTTCCTTTCATAATTAAATTAGTGAAATATTTAACCAGCACAACAATTACAGTAAATCTCCGGCAAAAAAAAATAAAACAGTCTCATTGCTCACTTCCAGTGACTGCGTATAGTAATCCCGGTCGGAGAATAAATCCAGCGATTCCAGCTGTAGCAATTAAATCGCAAAAGAATCAATTATCCCATCAACGCTGAAGCGTGCACTTCGCTGGAGATACTTCATTAAAATTAAAAATAAAAAGTAAAAATATATAAATCCCGAGACAGATAGTAATTGCGGAAACGGAAGATGAGTAAGAATCTGCAGCGTGCACGCATTGAGTGCGAGCGCGATAAAGCCGGAGAGCATCCGGATGACTGTCGGTCTTCGCCATTTCAAAACTTCGCGAAAAAAGATATACTGCAAGCTCGGAGAGGCAGGCTCCGTTGTCCCAGTCCCAACGTTACTTCCGTCACGGTGAGCTTCAATGCGCGCCGATAGTCGCGGTGGAAATCCTCGTCGAGCCTAGCCAAAGTCATCCGTGGCCTTGTGTACGGCACGCGCAACCAATAGTCACCACTCTCATACTCTCTCCGATATCTTCGTGCTTTTTCGTCATACACAGATATATATCTCTTCCTCTCTTTCTTTCTCTCTCTCTCCTCTCTTTTTCTCTTTTGTTATGTACGTGCGAATGTGTGCGCGCAGATCGCGCCGGCGCTCGCACACGCACGGGGCCACTGTGGCCGGTGTACGTGAGCGCCATCCGATGTGCACGCGCGTTCGCATCTCCTCTGAAATAATAATAGAAGAATAAAAACCGAGAGAAAAGGAGAAAAAGTAATAATCTCGGGGATCTTTTAAAATCCATCGAAGCAGACGAAGCCGCGTCGGATTGTGTCGTGCGTTAGGAGGGCCTCCTTCCCTTTCCACCGTCTCTTTTTTTCCACCTCCCCGCCGAGATCACTCCTTTTTCCACCTTCTCGCTCGCTCTTCCCCGAATATCCCGCAGCTTTCCCCCCGCGACTCGTCGACTTTCCTTCTTCTTTGTCTTCCCTTTTTTGTTTGCTCCTTTTCTGCGCCGCGCTTTTTTTTTCCACCCTTTGCTGCTCTCTCGGTCATTCTCCATCTTCGTCTGCCTCCCCGCCTTATTGTCTGCCTTTTATTTTGCGATTTTTTTCCGTCGCGTATGTGGCCTTTCTGCTCCTTTCTCATTTTCTCTCGTTTCTTCTCCTTCCTTTCCATCCTTCGCCTTCGTATCTGCATGCATGTCTATTTTACGGAAAATCTAGATGAGTGTTATACACCTAATGTATTCTTACGCTTTAATCAAAAAGATTGGTGTACATGGACTTAGTACAGTTTTACAGCTGATGAAGCAGATACTCAGTTATATAGAACCTAGTGTAATAATTTATTATATACATACTTTAAAAAGGTACATGAATAGTCCTATAAGATTATGATTGAAATTAGTTTGAGATTTCTGAAAAAACATTTATTTGTTTCTTTTATATTAAAAAGATAATGCAAAACTTAAATTTGAAATTTCGGATGAAATTCAAGTATGTAATGGACTAATACAATTTATTGCATTAAATTGAAAATTTGATTGCATTAAATGTTGAAGTAAAAGTAAAACGGTATAGAATTGAAAGGTAATATTTATCATAAAATATCTGCAGTTCGAAATATACCATCAATAAATTCAACGATGCATTGCCGTGAACAGTGTGTCGTAGACGTCATATCGCACCCAGAACACTGGAAGGTTATCCTGGAGCAATATCTAGAGGACCAGATCTTACAGTATAGTCCTCGCCCATGACACAAAAGAGTGAGGGAGGAAAAGAGAGGTCGGGTCTAGGGTGGCGACTCTTGAGGGATGGATTGGTTCTCGAAGGTTAGCGAGGAGGAAGAGAGGAGATGCCAAAGGATGAACAAGGACCGCACCAATATGACTTTCAACTTACGACTTATACTTCTTTTGACGTTTTCAACAAATACATTCAATTATTTAAAAACTATGAAATATTAACAACAATTGTCCAATTTTAAAAGATCTTTCGACTTTTGCAAGAAGATCTTTTGGATCTCGAAGGTGGACTCTCGCGGATCGATCAAAATGCACCCACGAACTCGCATGCAGAAAAAAGTGAAATAGAGAGAGAAACTGCGAGGAGAAGCATATCGTACGACAGGGAACTAACAGCGAAACGGCCTACCTAGGCAGAGCGAGAAAGCCGAGCATTGGCGTGCCAGCCATGGTTGCCTGGCTATCGAGCGGCGCCGATGCAATTCCAATTCCTAGCTGTCAGCGGCAGAGCTGCGGGAGAGAGACGCGTCCATTCGTGATCGGCCTCCCGTGAAATCCTGTGCCCCTCTCTCTCTCTCATTCTCTCTCACTCCCTCTCCCGATTCACCCCCAAAACGAAACCCAGTCGCTCGAACGTTCGCTCTCTCTCTTTCTCAATTTCTCTTTCCCTGCGAATATATGGATTATTTCTCTCTTGCTTGACCCCACGAATTTCCTCGTATCCACGCCTTCTATCTCTCTCGTATTTCCTCTCTGAAGGTACACCCTCACGAGTCAGAGCGAACCGCAGAGAAGCGAACATCGAAATACGTAACACTGCGTTTGTTTCATGTGAGTTCCTCCCCCCCTCTCTCTCTGTCTCTCTCTGTCTCTCTCTCTGTTCCTCTCTCTCTCTCTCTCTCCGTCCCTCTTTACCTCTCTGTCTCTCTCCCTATCTCCTTCTTTTTCTCTCTTTCTCTCTATCAGTTTTAGGGATAAGTACGTCAATACGTGGCTCCAGATTTTGTTGCTTTCCATGTTAAATTACGTAAAGATAATCTAATAATCTAAAGGTAATCAATTGTTTATATAAGACATCTTCATTTTCTCCTTTTATACGTGCTTTAAATACCTTCAATAAATATCTGTGACTATACCGGTAAAAAAATTAAGTTTGGACTTACGTCTTTTTATTAAACTTTTGGCCAATTTTTCTAGTGCCAAGTGAAAAAGGTATCTTTAAAAGTTCGCGGTTTATATGCTTATCTCAATTTTTACAAAAAGTTGTGTTCTTTTGTCGAGGTTATTTATATTTATTTGTATTATTAGTGTAATTGTTCGGCAATAGCTGAGTTTTCGAGCTCTTATTTTCGAGGCTCGAGCAGTCCTCGCGCGAGGAGAGAATCACGCCACATTAATTGTGATTCTCCCTCTCCTCGATGGCCGCGGACTGGAAGTGAACCACTACTTTTGTTTGTTTATTCATCTCGTATAGACTTCCCTTTGACTTCTAGCCCAGTATTTTGCCTGTCGCTCAAGAATTTGGTTACTTTCTTCGGTTATATGTGGTTGTGGAGGCACCATGAGCATTTCTTTTTCTGGAGCCGGTCTACTCGTCACCTACGGAAGAAAGACAGTGGAGGAAGGCCAGAGGGCGGGGATTAAGGGCCTACGACGAGATGAGTTTGTTAGGGGGAAAAAAAGAAAAGGAAAAAAGAGCTGGAAAAGGAAAGAAGAAGACAAGCGGTCCGCAGCTCGCGTCAGGAACATCAAAGAGGCAAGGCGAAATGAAATCCAACCGCACCCGGTCTCCTCTTCTCCTGCCGCCCCCGCAAGTCGGGTGACAATCGTGCCTTCTTTGTTTTTGGCAATGTATTCCATTCTTATAAACGTGACATCTTTTCGACGCTTTTTTATCTCTGCCTTTATCTTGCCTCTCTTTATACCCACTTATGCTTACAACCATCTTTGATAAACTGGTTCCAAATCAATAATCCTGTCAGATTTACATATAAAATAAACATGTTTTTGTAGAACATTTGCAGTTGGTTTATTATTTGTGTTTCTTTTATCTTTTATACTGAAAAATTGTGCCGCACATTACAAAAAATTAATGAAACATTGCAATTACGCTAAAAGATAATAGATTATAATACGTTTTATCGAAGAAGAATAAGCACATTTTCTAACAATTTTTTTTCTAGATTTTTGTCATAAATTTGGAAAACATAACACATTTTGAATTTAAGCAGCCCTCAATCTCGCACAACTCGTTTGAAAGAATTTTTCGATTTTTGAAGGCTGAAAAAGAAGAAAGTAAATTTCGCGCTAAGTTTTCTATCCTTATACGGCTTTGTACTTTTCTTCTCTCCTCGTGAATTTCTTAACCGCGGAACAGCGGAGTATATAAGAGCCGGGAGGGAAGAGAGAAGTTTCTTTCGCTCAGCTGGTACGATTCGAATTTTCAACGCTCGCTCGCGGAAGCGATCAGATCATAAATATGTATACCTCTCGGCGAACGTTAAATTCATGGAAATTCTTTAATTAAGTTATTTTGGTTTTACCAGTCTCGGCCCGCTTCAACGGCGGGGGGATATCGCGGGGGACGGCGCGGGCGGAGGAGCTCAGGAGACGGTGGAGCCGCCTTGGCCCAAATCCTTGTGGGAAGCTCGCGAGCAGCTTCGGAATCTTCTTAGTCTTCGCGAAACTTCCGGGAAAAGCGAGAGAGAATAAGAGAGGCCTGCGTGTGACACCGGAACGCTTGATGGATCTGAAAGAAAAGATGACACGGAGTAAGAGACTCGCTTATTTCGTTGGCGAAACTTTCTCATTTTCTCGACGAACGAACTTTATTTTTCAATAATTTGAATGTATGAAAATATGTAAATGCAAGTTTCGTTTGTAAAGGGTGGGTGCTTGATTTTGAGTTTCATTCATAATGTTAATATTTTTATAAGAATAAATAGTAAAATGATGAGTACTTCAATTATACTATTTATTCTTTTAAGTATGTAATAATTTGATCGAATATTATTATCTCACTGTCTATAAGTGGGTCAATCAAAAATTAAAATTTTCAGTCTTAAAATGTTGAAGGAAATTAAATTCAAAATAATGAAGAATTGAGAACTTTGAATAAATATTGAGGTTTATTTAACCGTTTATAACCGGGCAAAGTAGACTACTATACCATAAGTGTCAAAGCGGATATCAGCCTCTTGCACATCGAATGGTGAAATTGCGAATCCAGAGGAATGCGTTACGGTGTACTTGAACAGATAGGCACTTGAACTACAATTTTACGTCTCACCAGTCGGTATTCCGTCAATCGGAATTAATTTGCCACATGCTTTGTGACATTAAAATCGATGATAAATCAGATAACCTTTAGTGTAAGTGCGTAATCGCATTATTACAGAAGTAAAAATCGTAAAGTTTATGTTTGATACATGCAACATACACTTATTGTAACTGCTCTTTTATGATTATAAATAAATTCCTTGAATAATCTTTTAAGTTTTATTTCCTTGTTACGTTTTCTGTACTCTTATTGGTAATGCCGTCGTTGCAGTTTTTCGTTTCATTCAATAAGTATTGAAAATAACAATAAGAATGTGTCTCTGCAACAGTAAATATATTATTAAAAAAAAATTGAATTAACAAAGTGAATAATCAAATAGTTAGTAACTTATTAAGGTACAGAAGTAATGCACCCCCTTCATGCATTTCTCAGAGTCAGACAAATTTTCCCGGAATTAATCAGCACTAATAAATTAAAGTATTAAACAAATGATATTCTACAGAAAATCACGCGCAGCAAATAAGGAGGACACCAGTGGCGAGGCAATTAGAGCGCGATAAAAATCGAAAGGAGAACGCCGCACATGAAAGGAGAAGCGGGGAATCAGTTCGGGGCGGTAGGTTTCTCTAATGACTTGTTACCGATGATACCGGTCCATAACGAGGCTACCGCTAAGTGGTGAGGGTCGGCGGGGCGTCGCACGCCCCGCAGAAATTCCTTAGGGTCGCGCGGGGGGTCTCGCGCTCAGCGGGGGGCACGCGAACCGGTAGCCCGGCTCTCCTCGAACGCCTCGCACTCTATTGCGTTTTCCACCATTATGTCGCAGCCGCATCGGCGGCCTTTTGCCCGCGCCGCTCCGTGTTACTATAGCAACACCCGCGCACTGTTCGGACTGACAAGAGAGCCGCCGACGCCGTCGAGCGCGCGCTCCGCAGGCTAGCCATCTTTTTCGTGCGAACTGCCGCCTGATCGTGCGGGGACGTTAAATGTCACAGTGCGATTTTTAACCATTCTCTGTCAGAAATCGTAAAAAGAAACTTTATTTTTCACTAATGACTTGCAGAAATTTTGAAGTGAAAAATACTCGTTTGGTCGTTTTTTTCACGAAGAAAAACACTTGCGATTTACCTTAAAGAAGACTCGTTTCTCTGATGAAAGAAACTGATGAAAAGAAACTCATCTCGAAAAATGTACTTTTATTCACGGGAATATATTCTTTTCGGGAAAAGCTCGCTAAATGTGCTTTCTTTTTTACAGGATCTATGCAATGTTCTTTTTTTTATGTTAACCCTGTAAACGATATTCTTCATTGATCTTCGCGGAAAATTCAAAACGAGTTTTTTCATTGGAGGCAATGAGATAGTGGCATATATTTGGAAAGTAAAGTGAACTCCAACAATACTCCAACTTCACTACAACAATAAACTATATTGTATTAGGATAATTTGCCATTAACAAAAAATCTTTTGACAAATACCAAGACTCTAATGGCTACTACAATATCTGATATCATTTGTGGTTTACAAATTCATAACTATCTTCTTAATTTTTTATTAAATCCATTATAACTATGACTTCTAAAAAACAAATATAAATTCTTGATTCTTATATTAAATCATTATTTTTTTAATTAATATAAAAAACAATTCTTTTAATTTTAATTATATGCACTTTCCTTTAAAGAAATATTAAAGATCGTACATATATCTATGCCAACCGAGATACCTCTTATAAGTTGCATATTTAGGACAACGCCGAACGATATCATGCAATGACAGTGCATTAAAGGTACCAGTTCTCACAGCCGGCAGGAGCGCCGCGATGCACGCCGCACTCGCGACTTTTTGTCGTGAAACGTCGTTTCCAGCCGCTTGCGGGGCAGCGCGCCGTGACTAACGTTAAATCGGCGAGCACCTATATACCGGGCGAGCGCACGGAATTACGAGGCGAGGCGAGCGCGCGGTAATCTCCGAGACGCGCGCGGCACGTGCGGCCGATCTGGAGGGCCGACGCGCGCCGCTCCATTGATGAATCGTCCGCACGTGGCCGGGCGCGCGCACCAACTGCCTAATTACACGACGATCAGCGGGTGTCTCTATCGACACCGCTCCGCGCCCGGCGAAAAATGCGAAATTGCCCGCGCTCCCGCGGCTCGCACTTCAAACGCCCGGGCCCTCGACGAACGCGGCGACGTCGGGTACGCATCTCTACTTCGCATTCTTTACCGATTGTGAACGAATCAGCCGCGATTTGTTAAGTTTGATTGATGCGCACGTACAAATTTATATTTGAATTGAAATTGTGTAATGTAACTGATTAATTATCATTATGCAGAGTGTTTTGTTGTAAAGGAAATCATAGATGTAATTTTGACATTTTTTATGGAAGTTACTTTTCTATTGGTTTCTTTATCCTTTGATACGGATACATGTCTGTGGAAAAAAGATGGTTCTCATTTGAAAAACACAGCTTGACTTCTAAATTACGTTGAAAATTGAACCCAACGTCATAGTTAAAGTCAAGTTTTGTGATTACTTGTGGTGTAATTTACATCCAGTACACAACTACTTTTCTGGAAAAACTATTTTCTATAAAAAAGAAGAATAAAAAATACCTTCTTAGATCACAAAAATAGAAACTTTAAATAGGAAGGCTTTAAATAGATTTATAACACAAAAGCGTCTTAGAAAATATAAAGGCAAATTCGAGAACATTACTTTGAGTTACTATCCTCATTTCCTTTTCACATATTATACCATTACAAACATTAAATTGGTCAAAAGATATTTTGATATATAGGATAGGGTCAGGCGAGTAAAATATACTGGAAAAGCTCTAATTGACATGTATGTATATCTTGGCCATCGCGGCATACGTACACGGGGGCTCAGGGAGAAATATGGAAACATATTTCGATCGAAAGTCGATCGTTCGTTGTTGTTTTTTTTTTTGCTCCCCCGTTCGCCCTTAAATTTCTCCAACGTGGCGTTCGTCGTGGATTGATGTGTTTGCCGGGATCCGCTGATAGATGGAGGCGGCCAGGCGCGTGCTGTTGGCGCCCCCAACCCTCCCTCCCCCGTGTACCTTAACGCAGACAAATGCTCCTTACCCTCCCGACGAATGCCTCACAGATTTATTATGCGAAAAACTCGCCGCGCCCGCGGGCCCCGCGAACATCAAGCTGTGCCCGCGCTCGCACGTAACACTCTCGAGATTTGTCAAAACAACACCCGGTAATGGTGCTCCGCTGTAGCACTTTTACTGCGAGTGAACTTTCTTTTCGTATCATTTTTAATGCAGTCTACTTTATAGATTGCAGAGATTGAAAATAAGGTATTGGATATTCTAACTTTGGGCGTACACTTTAAAACACTAGAAGTCTAAATACGCGCTTTGCGCGCGGTACATGTAAAATGTAAAATGTGATTCAAAAATTCGCGCCAAATTTACGTTAAAATACGTCACAATTTGTAAGCCAAACAAATTTCAAATCTCCGCGTCAAACTGACCAATCACAAACAATAGAGGCTTCACTTTTCATCATTCTCTTCTTCTTTAGTAAGGATAAGAATGGAAAATATGATGACAAAAGTTTTACTAAAAATTGAAATAGTTAGTCTATGGAGACTGCTCGAGATTTTTTTTAATTTTTTGTAACAGACTAAGAAAAACTTCTAAACACTATAAGAATTAGAAGAATGTAACCTTCTAATCTTGAATTAGTGAAGCATTTTTCACTGACTTTTAGTGCATTCCAAAATTTTTCATTAAATTAACTTTAGAAGGTTAGCAGAATGTACTTCGTGATATTTATGAAAGAGCGCCTTTTAATGCAATCACTTTGTAACAAATGGTAGGTATTTCAAATTTTTTATTCGCAAACAAGTAGTAGTTCGCCGCAGTGCTTGTTTTCTTTGCGAACACAAAGCGACTCCGAAAAAATAATTGGTCTGCGCGCGGGGGCCGAGTGCGAAAAAAATCGGTAAACTTTTTCGCCGGGAGAACACCGCAACGGGAAAACATTCGCAAAAAGTCAGCATGATTACAGCCGCAGAGGCAGCGGCTGAATTTTTTGTACACCTCCGACTAGCGCGCACCTTTGTGTCGCGCGGCCCACGTGATTTATTCAACGCAATAACTCCCGCGCGCGGCCAGCCAACCCCCGCCGAATTCAGAGACGAGAAGTCGATGTCGCCGCGGTTTCGGCGAATCATCGCTTGATGGTGTACGTCGAAAAAAAAAAGGGAGGAAAAAAAAAGCGGCCGCCGGGCGAACAACGAACGCGACGTTACGCCGCGCGCGCGCGCGCGACGCATATTTGTGGCCGTCGAGCCATCCGGTCGTAAATAAAGTCGCGGGCTCCGCGGCCGAAAACAAAAACAGCGCGCGGAATAACGAACGAACGCGGGCCATCACTTCTGCTACATAAAATACTCTTTCGCGGCGCTGCGGGGGCCGCGCGAGGTGCCCTGCCGCTGACTCGAGAGAATCCGCAAACGAGCGAACGCCAGATTTCCCGGGGCCGGATTTCGCTTACTTTACAATAGTTTATTATTTCAGCGGGGCTGTGAATGAGCGCCCGGGATATTATGGCTTCGGCGCTGAGCGAGCGCGAAGGGAGGAATTTTTTTTTTTCGAGGTACGGGCGAAGGAATTTTGATTCGTTGCGGTCGATATCGCGCGCCGAGCACACAGCGACGTGTAACGATCTTTGTTTGGATAAAACAATACTGCTTCATCATTCGGCAGAAGTAGAACGAGGTATTTGGAATAAATGTAGACAAATATTTTTACAATGTAAAACGATACTTTGCATTTTTTCAAGCAAAGGTGAAATGCTCGAGCGTTTAAGTAGTATAAAGTTGGAATGTTCATCCTTCAGTATCGAAAAATTTTATTGTTTTATTAAAACATTCTTTTTTAATTTAATTTAAATGATTTAAAATCACTTTATAATAATTTATCCTTAAGTATTTTATTATGTCCTTAACCGTAGTTCACTTTTTTATATTTCAGATTGTAAAAAGAATTCATTTCGTTTATTTAAGAAATTATTTAATCGTAGTTCGGAAAATAACTTTTAAATAGTGAATAGAATTTAAATTTTAATATAAATTTATAACAATCACCTACAGCAACGATAAAAGTAAAATAATAAAATCAAACCAGTGAAACGAAGACAAGAGGATAGGAATGAACTGCATAATGTAATTCAGCAAGTTTATGACTGACCTAGGGGGGCGATAGTGGTTTGCATATAACAAAGGGTAAGTTTGCTTTGGGACAAGAGCGACTCTAGAGAATGAGAAACACAGACGGAAATAAGTTGGAAGAGGGTGGGATCGAATATAAAAGAAAAAATAATTGATTAACCCGACGCGTTTCACACAACATAAATATCAATTAAAACGAGTGGCTCGTTGATACAGATTTTTATCTTATTAAAGTATTAAAGTATTACAATCTAAAATTATTACTTTGAGCAAAAAATTATAATTTTACGATCGACTGATGGACCAAGAAAATCACGCACCTCGAAGAAAAAGCAGAGGAGAAAAGGCAGGAAAAGACGCAATAAAAAGTACGAAGTCCAAAAGTTAGTTTGGTCGTAACTCTTGTCTGGCGAGCTTTACAGCGCCAAGCGGCGTTATGACCGGAGAATGGATTATCATACCCTCCTCTTATTCGACGGGAGCCGCGCTCTCTCCTCCTTGCAAATATCTTCCGCGGGAATTTCTTCGATCGTCCCCTCGACGGCCCTCCCCGTTCCACATCCTGGACGTCGCGAGGCAAAGACATGCAAAGTAGAACGGGATTCTCCGAGACGTAGTCTATATGTATATATTCCCGCCGAACGTTGTAAGAGTCTCCTCACTTTCTCTGTCTCCCTTTCTCGAGCGTCTCTCCGGGGGCGTCTTTTTGCGCTGGGAAACTGGAATATGTGTACAAAAAGGATATTCCAAATTATCGAAATCAAATCGGTTCTGGATCATACGCAGTTATAAGAGTAAATAAAAATAACAAGTATGCATTTTTAAAAAAGTCAGTTAATTCACAGATGTTGAATCAATAACTTTTAAATTGTAGCTTTTATATTTGTAGAGTAATTAGTATTTTTAAATGCGCAAGTATTTCTGGGGAAAAATCTTTGGATTTTAAAAAAAAATCCCATGGCATAAATCAATTAATTTGGACCAAAGAATCATTCTAGAAAGTTGGGGTGAAAACTAACACCCGACACCCTGGTCATCTCGTTATTATTCTAAGACTAGCTTATTAAGCTTCCTTTTTTTTTTGTTTTAAATCTTAAATTGTTACCCAATCAATAATTTTTACTAAATTCCCATATCATTAAATAAAAACTTGTCCACTCGAATCAAATTATCCACAAAATGTTTTTCAATACTTCTCTTTACGTGTACCCAAGTCAAAGGTAATACAAAAAGTAAGAGAGATCACAGTGCTCTACTGTATTTGCCTAGAAGCTCATAATTGAGCCCGAGAAGTATCTCCGTACCCCGCGCAAAGAAAATAGCAGTGGATCTTGATTTGTGTACCGGGGATACGGGCGTAGCGCTGCGCCAGCGGCCAAGTGCAAGCCCACGCTTCTTATATACATGTCGCACGGCATTGGCGGCCATCATTGAAGCCAGTCGGCCGGAATTAACTCGAATGTTTTTTGAGGGCGCGCCGGTGTCGGGAGCCCCGGGGCCTTCGCACAGCCGCAAGAAAGAGCAGCCTCCCCGGGTATCTCTCCGCGTCTCGGGCTCTCCTCTCCCGGTCTGCATGTGACCGTATGTATACAAGTCGCTCGTAAATAAGAGCCCGATATTGCCGTCTGTGTATATAGAGCGCGACGCCCGCGCGGATACCCCACCATTTGTCTTTTACCGCGTCGATCCGCGGAAATCCTCTTTTATGGCCCCGGGCGGCCTGCCTCTTGGCTCTGTTGCTATGGAAATAAGTTCCCGATGCTCGTCCCGCAGGAGAGAGGACCCGTACCCGACGAGAGAAGAAAAAATGTCCCTCGTCCCGAGTGAGTTATCACGTGCCTCTAAACTTCCGTGCCTAAGGACGGCGATATATCATAAGTAATATTTTTTTATTCAAAATTGACTTTTATGGACTTTTTATTCAAATTTTATGCTCGTTGTTATCCTTATTATTTATTCACTTTTAAGGAAAATCTTTTAAAAGTAACGAACAAAAGTAGGAATCTCATTTATAATGAATTATTGTTCACTTATATTACAATTACATATAAAATTTTTATCTTTCATTTTAATTCCTTTTATCTTGGACATTATTATAAAAATCTAGAACAGTTCATTCCTAATCGCTCGTATCTTATAGGTAATCAATGAAATTTCATACCGATCTTTCTTATCACCGGCATAATTTTCAGTATCGAAAAATCAGCGTGACACAAAAAAAATTATTATAAGGAAACGGTAATGCCTTCCCGATATCGTAACGTAACTAATTGCATCGGAGAAGTACAAATAGCTCCAGAATCTGGGAGGGAAAGTCACGGCGTAATAGGGTCGAGCGGCCAAATCGAATGCGCACTCATCGCATCTCGCGCATAATATAGTGGACGAGCGCGCAGCGTCACTTCCTTAGCGAGGGGCTCGCTCGCCGGGCGTTTTCAATGTTGTCGCTGCATATCGGCCCGCGCCCGAGGGTCATTACGAAATGCAAATCAGCCCCGCAAAAACGATCGATCAGCCGAGGCTGCGCGTGTGTGCGCGCCGCTTAAAGAGCGAAGGGGGTGGACCGTCGGCCCCCGGGGTGGCCGTTAAAAGGGCGAGGAATCGCGTGCCGGCCGGCGCGGCACGCGCCTCGTTATGCGCCGATCAATTTTTCCTCCTCTTGTATTTTAATAACCCCGCGCCCGGCTCAACCCGTCGACTTTTCGCACGAGAGCGACGCGTTGGCGGACACGACGTTTTTTTATTCTCTCCCTTTGTGCGGGCTAAGTGGTGCTGTGATGTACGACCAGCGTGTAGCTCGACCGGACTAAAGTGCCTCGTGAATTATTATTTGATTTGCAATTATGACATCCTTCCGCGGCGGCTCCTTTTTACTTTTTATATCGAGTGTCATTCACACCTAATAAAGCTCACTTTATCGAAGGGACACTGTATCTTCAATTATATAATTATTCACTTGAAGTTACTACATCTTCAATTGAAGAAAGCTCGGTGATTTTGCTATACTTTATAGGTAATGATGTTACTTGTTGATGGATACATTATAAATAATTGTAAATAGTTTTTTTTTAAGAATAAAAGGATTTCAGGAGTTACTGCGTGCATATGGGAGCTTCATAATTATTTAATATCATAGAAAAAGAAGAAGGAAAAGCTCAACTTCTTATTTAAGCTTATTCTTGAGCTTAAAATACTTGAGCTACAATACTTGAGCTTTTTAAGCTCAACTTCAATATTTAAGTGATCATTTTCATAAAGATCATTTTCATAATTTTAAAAAAAAGCTCTACATTTTGAAAATAAATTAGAAAATACTACCATTTTTGTATAAATTTGTAATATTCTTTTATTATATTATCTATCTATCTATCTATCTACTAAAGTGACGTTTTAACCAAAAGCTTCAACATTTTGTTAACAAAATATGCAGCTAAATTTTCCGAAAATTACCAATCGCTTTACGAATTTTTGGAAACAATTAATCAAATCTAATCCCTAATAAATTAAAACGACGACTAGCATTGAAAAAGTAATCACTTTACATCGCAACAAAAGCCGGACCATCAATCGACGCGACAATATACGCGCATATCCGCCCGGCTAAAAAGACTAGTCCGAGCACACATTTATTACGAGCATCGACATCAAATCGACGATTTCCCTGCCGGGCGCGCGCGTATCCCTTTCGCTCCTTTGTTACGCCCGCCCGGCCCTTTTTTCTCTCACGCGAGCGCCGCCGCATTCCTCCTCCCTCTCTCTCTCTCGTTACTTTTTTTTCGGTTTTCTCCTTTATGCTTTATCGCTTTCTCATTTCCTCGAGGGGGGTGCGAGAGCAAAGTGGGCGGCTCGGTGACAGGAGCACGGCGAGAGGGAGGCATCGCGGCACGTGACCGGCACGCTTACCCCGCACGCATGTGTACAAACGCGGCCGCCGCGCACGGCCGAGCGAGCGAGCGCGCACACTCTTTTGCGAACGATCGAGCGGAATGGATCGGGCGAGGCGCGTCGGAGCGATAAGAAATTTCATGCGCGACGCCTCGCGAAAAGTCGCGCGGTCCGAACGGACGCGGCGATATCTGCAAGTAACAGATGAGGCGACGACTTCGGTGCTTTTTGCTGACTTAAGCGGCTGTTAATGCGACTTAATAGCGGGGATTGCACGTGGTTGAGTCTATTCGAGTCTATCAATAAGACTTTTTTCGATGAAAATGCTGATCGGAAAAAAGCTTATCAGAAAAATAGTGTGTCACTACTCTCTAAATTTAATTCAGTGATAAGTACGCAACTGATCCGAAAAAAGTGTATATACACTGCAAAATAAGTGAA
>UXGC01001545.1:0-20998 GCA_900480045.1 Eurytoma adleriae | reverse complement strand
CTCATGTGACAGTAACTAAAATCATGAACTGGCCTTTAATTGTTTTCTGGGATCCCAGATACTAGCATTGCATACAGTTGTTTTCTGGGATGTCCCAGAGAACATCTAAAATCGCGGTTACTAGCGTTCCTTATATGGAATCATCCCAGAAACTAGTGATCCCTTCATTTATATATATATTTATTTATATATTAATGTTAAAGCGTACTTTCCGGTAACCGACTACTCCGGTAACGAACGACCGGAAAAGCCACATACTTAACTAGACTTTCCGGTAACCAATTTCTGGAAATTAGGGTGCTGTCACACGAAGGGGGATTACTTTCTTTAGTAAAATTTCTGGAATGTCCGCTTAAATATACGGATAAATAGATTTCTAAAATTACGTGATAATCCGGTTAATTGAACTTATATAACTAATATTACTAAAGAAGGTAATTTTACTAAAGAATGTCATCCCCCTTTGTGTGACAGCACCCTCATTTTCAGGAATTGGTTACCGGAAAGTCTGAAATATGTAGGTCTTCCGATCATTACCGGAAAGTGACAAATATGCAGGGTAGTTACCGGACAATCCGCAGTATTGCCTAATCGGTTACCGGAAATTACGCTTTAATATAAATATACACGTACAATGTATTTTCTTTTGCTTTGTGTAGTTTCTTTCTATTCCTTTTATACGTGCTCGGCCCTATTTAATCATTTCTAGACTTTGTTCCGTGTCCCGTACTAATCCTCTGGGACATCAGATACTGCTATAATCGGACACCAGTTCCGTATCGTTCTGTTTGCCGTGGTATCCTACGGAAACGCCAAATCGTACTATAATTTCACAATCATTCCGTCTTATTCCTTGTCTCAAATTAACGTAGTCGAAGCCAAAATGCTTCATAATTCGGCACTATTTTCGCCGCCTTCCGTGTGCTGTGTCTTCCTATTGGAACGCAAATTCGCGTCATAAATGAACGCCAGTTCCGCCTCGTTCTGTTTGCTGTGCCAACCTAGGCCCGTTACAGGCTAAATAATACAAGGAACAGATACAGTTACAGTACAGATACAAGTAACAGCGCCGCTGTTCCACATTACTTCTATATTTATATATACAAAGGTTATATCTATATTTACAAAGGAACAGCGAGGTATTCCCTGTAACTGTATCTGCTCCCTTATGTATATAGTTATAGAAATAATGTATTTTCGGTCTATCTGTTACTGTATCTTGTACGTGTTCTTTATTTTTTTTTGCCTGTAACGGGTCCTACCTTAATGCTAAATAAGTGCCATAATTTTACAATCATTCCGCCTCATTCCTTGTGTCATGTTAACCCAGTGGAAGCCAAAACGGGCCGTTAGGCCTTTTACACGCTCGTGCGATAGGGAGTGGCGATAAGGCGATAGCGGAATAAGAGTGGCGATAGTGGAATAAGAGTGGCGATAACGGAATAACGTTTCTTATTCCGCTTCGTTATTATAGGAATATGAAACGTTATTCCGCAATCGTCACTCTTATTCCGCTATTGCCACTCTTATTCCACTATCGCCTTATCGCCACTCCCTATCGCATTAGCGTGTAAAGGCCCTTATTCGACTCTATCTTCGCCGCGTTCCGTCTGTCGTGCTTACCTTTTGGATCAGAAAATCGCGGGCTCGTTCCCAAACTCGCACTTGCGCACTTCGGACCGTTCCGAAATATCCGCAGGCGCACTGAGTTATGGAACGTTCGGAAATGATTTTTTTCGACTAGGTTTCGAAACTCCATGAGTGCGAAAGAGAAAGCGTTATTTATGTTCTTTCTCGCACTCATACGTAGCATGGTCTACATCAAAAGTCCTCCTAAGGCCGTAGGCGAATTTCGGAACGCTTCAAACGCTCGAGCAGTTTCGGAATGCTCAAGAATTTCGGAACGTTCCGAAACTATGTAACATGCACGTTCACACGTGCTAGTTTTGCAAAATCGTGTAATAAATCAACACTAGTTTCGCCACGTTCCATATCCTACGCTAATCTTCCGGGACATGAGATGCTGTCATAATGGCTCTTTACACGCTCGTGCGATAGGGAGTGGCGATAAGGCGATAGCGGAATCAGAGTGGCGATAGTGGAATAAGAGTGGCGATAACGGAATAACGTTTCTTATTCCGCTTTCTTATTACAGGAATATGAAACGTTATTCGGCTATCGCCACTCTTATTCCGCTATCGCCACTCTTATTCCGCTATCGCCACTCTTATTCCACTATCGCCTTATCGCCACTTCCTATCACAAGAGCGTGAAAAGGCCCAATCGACGCCCTAAGGCCGTAGGCGAATTTCGGAACGCTCCAGCAGTTTCGGAACGCTCAAGAGTTTCGGAACGATCCGAAATTTAGTAACATGCACGTTCACACGTGCGATTTTCGCAAAATCGTGTAATAAATCAACACTAGTTTCGCCACCTTCCATGTCCCATGCTAATCCTCCGGAACATCAGATGCTACCATAATCGGACACCAGTTCCACCTCCTTCTGTTTGCCGTGCCAACCTACGGAAACGTCAAATAAGGTCCATAATTTTAAAATAATTATCGACTGATTTCTTGTGTCGTGTTAGGGCTTGGACAGTCAAAAGAATGAGACACAAGAGGAACAGAAAATACATTACTTTCTATATTTATATTTATGAGGAATGAAAGGAATATTCCATCATATTCCTTTCATTCCTCACATATATAGATATAGAAAGTAATGTATTTTCTGTTCCTCTTGCGTTTCATTCTTTTGACTGTCCGAGCCCTAATCGGACAGCAGTTCCCCCTCGATCTGTTTGCCGTGCTAACCTTCGAAAACGCCAAATTGTGCTATAATTTTACAATCATTCCGCCTCATTCCTTGTGTCAAGTTAACGTAGTGGAAGCCGAAACTCGCCATAATTCGGCACTATTTTCGCCGCGTTTCGTGTGCCGGGTCTTCCGATTGGAACGCAAAATCGTGTAATAAATCAACACTCGTTTCGCCACGTTCCTTGTCTCAGGCGAATTTTTTGGGATATTAGATTCAGCTCTATTTGGACACCAGTTCCGCCTCGTTTTGTTTGCCGTGCCAACCTACGGAAACGCCAAATAATTTTACAATAATTTTCGTCTCATACCTTGTATCATGTTAACCAAGTGGAAGCCAAAACGGGGCATAATTTAACACTATCTTTGCCTCGTTCCGTGTGCCGTGTCTTCCTATTGGAACGCAAAATGGTGTCAGAAATGAAAAGTCGTTTCGCCACGTTCCTTGTCTCAGGCGAATCCTTTGGGACATCAGATTCTGCTCTATTTGGATACCGCCTCGTTCTGTTTGCCGTACTAACCTATTTAAACCCTAAATCGTGCCATAATTTTAAAATCATTCCGCCTCATCCCTTGTGTCCTGTTAACCAAGTGGAAGCCAAAACTGTCCATAATTAGACACTATTTTCGCCTTGTTCCGTGTGCCGTGTCTTCCTATTGGAACGCAAAATGGTGTCAGATATGAACACTCGTTTCGCCACGTTCCTTATCTGATGCGAATTCTTTGGGACATTAGATTCAACTCTATTTGGACACCAGTTCCGCCTCGTTTTGTTTGCTGTGCCAACCTACGGAAACGCCAAATAATTTTACAATAATTTTCGTCTCATTCCTTGTATCATTTTAACCAAGTGGAAGCCAAAACGGAGCATAATTTAACACTATCTTCGCCTTGTTCCGTGTGCCGTGTCTTCCTATTGGAACGCAAAATGGTGTCAGAAATGAACACTCGTTTCGCCACGTTTCTTGTCTCAGGCGAATCCTTTGGGACATTAGATTCTGCTCTATTTGGATACCAGTTCCGCCTCGTTCTGTTTGCCGTGCCAACCTACGGAAACGCCAAATAATTTTACAATAATTTTCGTCTCATCCCTTGTGTCCTGTTAACCAAGTGGAAGCCAAAACTGTCCATAATTAGACACTATCTTCGCCTCGTTCCGTGTGCCGTGTCTTCCTATTGGAACGCAAAATGGTGTCAAAAATGAACACTCGTTTCGCCACGTTTCCTGTCTCAGGCGAATCCTTTGGGACATCAGATTCTGCTCTATTTGGATACCAGTTCCGCCTCGTTCTGTTTGCCGTACTAACCTACTTAAATGCTAAATCGTGCCATAATTTTACAAACATTCCGCTTCATTCCTTGTATCCTGTTAACCAAGTGGAAGCCAAAACGGGCCATTATTCGACACTATCTTCGTTGAGTTCCGTGTGCCGTTCTTACTTATTGGGACGCAAAATCGAGCCTCAATTCGTCACTTCTTTCGTTGCCTTCCATGTCTCCTGTTAACTTAGGGCCCCTACAGCAAAAAGAAAAAGCAGTGGAATAGGAACAGATATAAGATTAACATTGGTCATTATATCTATATATACCAGGAACAGGAACAGGAACAGTTATGAGAAATAAGCTTCTTATTCCCAATATCAGATCCTGTTCCTGGAATCTATAGATATAATGACCAATGTTAATCTTATATCTGTTCCTATTCTTGTTCTTTTTCTTTTTACTTGTAGGGGCCCATAATTGGACACAAGTTCTGTTTGTCGTACTAACCGATTAGTAAAATCACCTCTCTCATGGGACAGCACTATAATAGTGTTTAAAGACTATTATAGTGTCTTAAGACACTGTTATAGTGTTTTAAGACACTTATAGTGCTGTCACATGAGGGAGATGACTTTCTTTAGAAAATGTGCTATAATATTGTCGTACAGATAATTAATAGTTTTTTAAAGGTGCGGTTTCGTCTTATTTCTTATTGTTCTTAGTATATATGGATATCACAGCAATGCATTTTCTTGTACTTTATATCTATTCTTTATATCTGTTCTATTCCTTTTTATCTGCGGAGCCCCTTATTTCTTGTCTGTTAAGCCCGTTACAGGCTAAAAAATACAAGGAACAGATACAGTTTGAGATATAGATACAAGGAACAGCGCCGCTGTTTCACATTACTTCTATATCTATATATACAAAGGCTATATCTATATACACAAAGGAACAGCGAGGTGTTCACTGTAACTGTATCTGTTAAGAAGATTTATTTCCTTATTTTCGCTGTTATTCCTCTTATTTACTTATTCCCCCTTATTTCCTTATTTTTACTACTATCGCAAGTGTCTGTAAATGCCCTAAGTGTACGAACAGTGCAATTTTTTAATTCTTCTTTCTTGTTCTTTCTCGGCTCTTATTGTTTCATCCTGTACTAGCCTTTACATGTACATTTATATAGTGCAAGCACAGAAAGGCCCTTTGACCATTACTTCATAGGAAAGTTTTAAATTAATTATTTGTTATAAATTATAAATAATAGATTTGTTTATTTAATTGTGCGACTTGGAGGTTGTCAGCTCTTGTTAACTTTTATAAGTTATAAATTCTGTAAATATAATTTTATTAACTATAATCAAATCCACATGTAGAATACTTTTTAAAATAATTTTTTTGCTACTTTAATAATATATTTTTATTTATCTAACATTATAAATAATACATTTATTCTGTTTATCTGTGCGACTTGGACATTATCAACTTGTTCAAATTTATAAATACTGTAAATATAATTTTATTAACTAATCTGATCTTTATGTAGTATATTTTATAAAACAATTTTTTACTGTGAAAAAGCTTAGGTGAGATCTCAGGTGAGATCTCAGGTGTGATCTCAACTGACATGCAAGTCAAATATTTTTACTCATGATATAAGATCATGCTTCACTTTGAAAGTTACCTGACATTTATGCTTTATCAGTAGGATATCTAGTACCCTTAGCGGCCTTTGATTCTGCTGGAACATTTCAAATAAGTGCAACGTCGCTTGAAAATTTCTAGGTGCTAGACAAGGATGCAAAGTTTTGCATTCATCAACTATTTAGTTACATGATATATACATGATAATCTGATGTAATTAAGAAAAGTAAGCGTCATGAAGTCATTTGGTTCAGTTAGTATATACGAGTATTTCCTTAGTATTGCCTGAGTAAATGAGCAGTTTACTGTTAGCGGGTCTGCAATACAGAATCCTGAGAAACGAAGGCTATTTCCGTTGCTTTGTGATTTCATAATTGAAGCGCAGTATCATTGATACCTTCATTAAGATTTGAAAGGTTTGAGGCAATTCTGAGAATAAAAAGATAGTGGAAGCCCTGACAATTTGACTACTGATAGCCTTAAGAAACAAAAGCAATCAAATAATTTGTTATTAGTTTAGAATAATTTGTTTCTGATTCTTTAAAGTGAGATAAAACATTTTCAGTTTTGGCTTGCGAGTCCGAAATTTCTCATTTCCAGATATCTCTTGACGCAGATCATGGATATCACTTTACAATCTTAAGAACAGTCTTAGCAAGCATAAAATACTCAACTATAACTGTAATAAGTGTAATTAAAGGTCAATTACAGAAATTAATAATCTTGACCTCTAAAGATCAAATTTTAAAGAAATTATTTTTTCTAAATGTGCTCGTTGCCTTTGGATAAGACTGGAATAATTTGTTTCTGATTCTTTTCACTGAGATACAACATGCAACCAATAACAAATTTTAGACTCGCAAGCTAAAACTTGAAAAACTTCTATTTGAAAAAGTACAACAGTTAGAGGTCTGAAAATTTGTTCCACGTTGTATCTAACTGAAAAGAATCAGAAAAAAATTATTCTAGCCTTATACTAAGGTAAGGAGCAAATATAGAAAAAATAATATCTTTAAAATTTGGTCTTAGGAGGTAAAAATTAATAATTTCTGTAATTGGCCTTGAATTACACTTTGTACAGTTAAAGTGAAATATCTTATACTTGCTAAATCTGTTATTAACATTGTAAAGTGATTTCCATGGTCTGCATTAAGAAATATCTGGAAATGACAAATTTCGGACTCGCAAGTCAAAACTTGAAAAAATTCTATTTCAAAAAGTACATCAGCTAGAGGTCTGAAAATTTTTTCCATGTTGTATCTCACTGAAAAGAATCAGAAAAAAATAATTCCAGCCTTATTCAAAGGCAAGGAGCAAATTTAGAAAAAATAATATCTTAAATTTGGTCCCCTATTGAAAAATGTCAGGTGATTTGTGATTAGCACAAATTTCAAAAAGGTGCCTGTAATGTAATACAAATTATATGTTAAAAATATATTACAGGCCACGTGGTAATTATAGCTTGTCTCGCAATTACAAGCTTTACAATAAAAGATTATAAAATATACCTTTTGTGAATGTTTCACCTGTCTCAGATTTACTTTCTTATTTGAAATATAATTTTCATGTCACTTAAACTTCTATAAATTTAATGTTAAGAGTCTTGTTATATAGAAGGTGTGCATTCTCCATCATTCGTCTTGAAAGAAAATTTTTCTGATTTTTTCACTGCATATTCTCAATTTGATCTTCAAATCACCTTGAACTTGACCTGACAGACCTTGGCTGACTTCGGTTTCGGACTCAGCGATCAAAGAAACATATAAATTAATTTTTTTTTATTTTTTTTACTGCATATTCTCAATTTGACCTTCAAATCACCTTGAACTTGACCTGATAGACTTTGGCGAACCTCGGATTCGGACTCAGCGATTCGAGAAACCTACAAACAAATTGTTTCCGATTTTTCACCGCATATCCTCAATTTGACCTTCAAATTACCTTTAAGGTGACCTGATAGACCTTAGCCGACCTCGGATTCGGACTCAGCGATTTGAGAAACCTATAAATAAATTTTTTCTGATTTTTTCAACGCATATTATTCATTTGACCTTCAAATCACCTTGAACTTGACCTGAGAGACCTTAGCCGCCCTCGGATTACAACTGGAAGTTTTGAGAAACCTAGAAATAAATGTTTTCTTTTTTTTTCACCGCATATTCTCATTTTGACCATCAAATCACTTTGAATTTGACCTGATAGACCTTAGCCGCCCTCCGATTCCGACTCGAAGTGCTGAGAAACCTAGAAATAAATTTTTTCTGATTTTTTCAATGCATATTATTAATTTGACCATCAAATCACCTTGAACTTGACCTGAGAGATCTTAGCCTATCTCGGATTCGGATTAGGCGATCCAAGAAACCTACAAATAAATTGTTTCCGATTTTTCACCGCATATTCTCAATTTGACCTTCAAATTACCTTGAACTTGACCTCATAGATCTTTCCAACGCATATTCTCAATTTGACCTTCAAATCACCTTGAACTTGACCTGATAGACCTTAGCCGCTCTCCGATTCTGACTGGAAGTTCTGAGAAACCTAGAAATAAATTTTTTCTGATTTTTTCAACGCATATTATAAATTTGACCTTCAAATCACCTTGAACTTGACTCGATAGACCTTAGCCTATCTCGGATTTGAATTAGGCGATCCAAGAAACCTACAAATAAATTGTTTCTGATTTTTTCACTGCATATTTTAAATTTGACCTTCAAATCACCTTGAACTTGACCTGATAGATATTAGCCGACCTCGGATTCGGACTCAGCGATTTGAGAATCCTACAAATATATTTTTTCCGAATTTTCACCGCATATTCTCAGTTTGACCTTCAAATCACCATGAACCTGACTTGATAGACCTTGGCGGACCTCGGATTCAGACTAAGCGATCCAAGAAACCTAGAAATAAATTTTTTCTGATTTTTTCAACGCATATTCTGAGTTTGACCTTCAAATTACCTTGATCTGAGAAATCGCGTGAACTTATATAGCTTTCTTTTCTTACCCTTTACGTGAATTTTCTTCGCATTTTTTGGGTATTTGCTCTTGATTCCGGACTCAAAAAGGGGGGTTCCCTTTTCAAATTTCAAAGTTGATCTTCACATGACCTGCAAGGTTACGTCAGGGTCAAAGTGGTCACGTCAGATGTTAGCAACGAATTCCTTGATCAAAATTAACAAATTTTTTGTCGTCGACATGTATTAGGCAAATGAATATTTTTGCGAATTAGGGTGTTCCGATACTTTTTTAAGACCTTGCATAATTGACACATCCGAAATAATTGGTAATCCAAACCGTGCAAGAGTGGGAAAAACTATATTCGCTAGTGGTTACAACCTTTTCAGAGATTGACAGATATGCTAAAATCTTGATTCTAATATACTACGAGTGTTGATACATTTTCACTGTCAAACCGGAAGTAGCTCGTATTAAATATAATTTAATTGCAGATGTAGACGTATAACGAATAAGAAATGTGTACCATTGTATAAACTCAGGAATATTTTGCAGCAGCAGGAGCACGGGCAGCGCAGCCGCAGCAGCCGCAGTAGCCGCAGCAGTCGCACCAGTCGCAGCAACCGCGGCAGTGGAAGTTGCACCAGCGGTAGCAACTGTGGGTACTAGTGGGTTACAGCAATAGTACGCTAAGGCATCGCAACGTATTGGTAAGCAAATTACAATTGTATTCTGGAGAGATAACGTTAAGAGGAAGGTTGAAAAATTAAGGTTACTTTTTCACATCTTGACGTTAGTTTTACGCTGACGTGCTATACACGGTGTCCCATCTTAAACAGACTACACAAATATCTCGCTTGGGAAGGCTTGAATAAAAAAAAGTAGAAAAACAAAAATTGTTTGATTTTTTCGAGGCAATCGTATAGTGACCTTGACCATGACCATGAGGTTAAGAGTTAAGGTCATTCCAAGGTCAAATCGATGTTTTCAAATAGGAACCCCTACTTTTGACCTCGGAAATGGAAAGAATGGAAAATTTTACGTTCATATATGACCTTGGTCAAGGTCATGGTCATGGGTCAAGGACATTTGAAGGTCCAATCTTTCCTACTTGAAAAAATGGATTTGACGTTCAAATGACCTTGACTCTTGACTTCTTGATGGCGACTTTGACCCAAAATGCAAATAGTGCAATAACTAGCATCTGGCTAGTTAACTATTACTGTGTAACCCTTTTTTGTTTACAATTTTGGGTTCTATCCGTTGGTATATCGCACGGCAGGTATTTAAAGGACACCGTGTATAAATAATATAATATAATAATGATATAATATAATAATATAATATAATAAAAATATAATATAGATAATATAATATAATATAATAGAATATGATCAAGAGGCGCGGTAGCGCCTCGAGACAAGTTTGAGTTTTCGAATGAACGTCGAGCCTACGGGGCCGCAACGCGTGCCTCTATATACGTTGATTTACGCGTTTTAGGTAGCGGATTTTAATATATTTTCACTTCTTTTCAGATTGTCAAATCATCAAAATGAATATCAGAGTTTTGAAAGATGCAGATTTAAATAATCCACCGGACGATGATTATGATTCTCTGGCTGTACTGATGAGCTCGTTAGCGCCCGTTACATTAAAAGGAGCAGTGAGTGTTCCTATGCGAAATATGCGATCCATTCCAGAGGCAAATAAAAAATTTACCTCTGTCCTTGAAAAGAAGTTGGGTATCAAAAATGAGAAAACCTATTGGTTTTCGTTCCGCGTATTCGGAACAGGATCACAGTCCATTTTTTTCTTATTTATGATGGACACCAGTGAGCGATTCGAAATTGGCAATATTCGGCAAAATTTTTTTGTGAATATAATTAAAACTGCTGCTAGTGCCTTGCCAATTAATTGTAGAAGTAGAGTGCATAACATTGCCTCCTTTGTATATAGCGACAGGCGATCGACATCCGCCATTCATGAAAAAGACTGGCCGCTTTTTATTGTAGAAATGGATCGGCTGTTGAAGACTGGTGAATTTCTCATTACGAACCAAATTAAATACTATTATTTCTATTGTAAGTAATGCAAAAACTGATGTGTTTGGCATGTAGCTTCCTCCAAAACTTTTAACATGTTTTTCGACAATCTTATTTTTTTACTATTACAAAGCTTCATCTAGGAGGAAGCAAAAGTTAGAAAAAAAGGCTTACTTTATTATACAAAAAACAATCATTATTTTTAGCATGCATTCACGGACGTCAGTGGCCATGTGACGACAATGCTTTGGACGATATGCTCGGCAGCATGATTGTCGATGCAAAGTCGCCAAGCGTTGTGTTAGTACAGTTACACCATGGCTTCAATTTAACAGCACCGTCAACAACTGGTCTCTTTTTAGACACTAAAGTATTAAAGACCTCCCTTCATTCTTACGAATTAGTAAATCCGGGTACCGTTCAAAAGTACCATACCCAATTTTTTCAAGATTTTGGACATGCCACGTAAGCAATTTTTTCTAAATTACTCAATTAATAATTAAGTAATTTACACATTTCTTTCTTAATCTTTTTGAAATGGATTTTCTTTGAAATTGAATGTCATTTTTATCGGGTTCATCCTCACATTATTTTTTACATATTTTACATTTATATATTTTTTTAGTGTACAATGCAACTGGATATATAAGGCATGCATAACTTATTTTCAAAGTTACAATCATGCAGATCACCTTATAACTGGTAAAAGAACAGGTCTACTAGTACAGGCCATTCTTTTGGGCATTAATAACATGAAGTAAGATTGAATAAAGTAATATTATTAATTTAAATATTCGGGGTTTTATATTGTTAATTTCTTTGTCATAGATGTTATTATAAATGGGCGTACTTAGCAAGGTTCAGCGTTGACTACCAAGCCACTCTATCTAGTTGGATTGAATATTTTAAGTCCTTGTGCGAAGGAAATGTTTTGAGAATGGAAGTAGTGTATTCGGCGGAATCCTACGTAGAATTAAAGAGCTTGCTTGAAAAAGTACGAGAAATGGAGCCATTGTGGTCAGTCTTGATAAAAAACGAATGTATATTAGTTTGTGAAGAATGGACAAATTATGTGCAACAATGCATCTCCGGACCGCTGAAAGTCCTGGTAGACGCAATAAACGATCATTGTTTGCAAGGAATTGCACAGTTCAGTAAACAACGCATATTGGAGGTGCATACGGCTGAGACGATCATACGGTACTTCTTGGGACCAAAAAAATGGAAATCATTCGATTACGGATATGTGAAAGATCTCGTTCGAGCTCGTAAAATTAAATTCATCAGGTACATTACATACGTTATTGAACAATAACCCAATAATCCAAAAATCCAATAACCCAATAACCCAATAACCCAATGCACTAAGTTCCGGCGTAAGGTATCGTCTTTGCCGACCGACGGTAAGGCCGTTTTCTGCTTTACCGACCAATGCAAAAGCTATTTTCTATCTTACCGACTGATAGTAAAACATTGTTCTGCTTTACCGACTGTTGGTAAGATGGTTTTCTGCTTTACCGACCGGTGGTAAGGCAGTTTCCTACTTTACCGACCGAGGGCGATGCATGGTTCTACTTTACCGACCGATGGTGAAACAGGTTACTACTTTATCGAATGTCGGTAAGGAAGAAGTCGGCCCAATGTCGGTAACTTACACCGTCCGCTTACGTGCTTTGTCAAGGTATTATGTTGAGTTCTGTTACCGACAGTGGTTTTCGTGCTGGTAAAATTAAATTGATCAGGTAAAACATTACATACGCTATTGAACAATAACCCAATAATCCAATAACCCAATATAGGAATCTGTATTACCGGCTGTCGATAAAGTAAAAGACAGTTTTACCATCGGTGATAAAGCAGACCCCTGTCGGTTTTCGAACCAGTTTTTGACTGTGCAGATTGATGGTAGGATTCTGCCTTGCCGATTGATGGTAAAGTAGAAACCCGTATTTTCCGGCTGATGATAAAACAGTTTTATATTTACCTTCATCACCGACTGATTTTACAAGTTCCCAACTTTATCGGTGAATGGTAAGTGTTCTACCTTACCATCGGTTGGTCAAGTTCCAATCTTGACTGAAATTCCTTTTGTTTCAAAATTAATATTTTCTATTTTTCCTTAGATTTCGCGATGATACGGTCGTACTTGACGATAGTAATGATTGTCATGAGGAGCACGATAGAGAGTTGCTGCATACAGAAAATGATGAGGACGAGACGGATGATGATTTAGAGGAATTGCCCGTGCAGCTGGACGACGAGCAAGTTGTTGATGATTGCAGCCAAGAGACTGATACAAGTCCTGTGGGTACCTGTAATTTACAGGTTCAATTGCATCCTTCTATCCGTCGATACGTTGATATTGTTTTCCGTACTCTCCCAGAAACATTGGACAATGATGAAAAAGATGATGAATTTGACAATGATGTTATTGCCTTATTCCATTTGTTGGCTGTTGCGAGTAGGGAATTGGAAACTGGTTCCAGTGCCATCGCACAAATTCGTGAATGCAAAAAGGCATTTACGATTAAATGCATGAATAGTTTTTTTAAGAAACTGCACAACAAACAAAATGTCGTAATTGGTGGAGTAGTGCATAATACGGATGTGTTGCAAGGTCTTCAAAATCCTGAAACGGTGTTTGGCATGGTTGTAAAATCTCTTTACTATGATACGATTACGACAAAGACAGCCGAAATTAGGGAATACTTGGAAAAGTACGTGCACTCAGAGAAATTTAACGCGGAAACCGCATGGCTCTCCGCTCCAAAATGGCATGGCCGTTGTCTGAAGCGTAGATGGCGCTCCGTCCATACCCAAATCTACATAACCGACCGGTAGAAATAGCTAACGGCAGAGGCATGCAGTTTTTGCTTGGAGTCCTTTACCAATTTGGTAACAGAGTCCACGCGTCTTTTCTTTAGCTCCGCCCCTTTTATATATGAGACCGCGCGCGTAGCGCATAGCAACTTTTTCGATGCGGAATTAATAAAATTACGTCTAAATTAATGAAATCGTTGTAGATTGAAGTAAAAAATTGATTATTTACAATGCAAATATTTATTTAAATCAATAGACAATGTATAAGAAATTTAAAATTATATTTATTATCTATTATTTATATACAAACGCAATGCATATAAATATTGCAAATAGATCTTACATATAAATTTTACAAATTAGTTTATATCAAATTTACTCATTATAAGCTCTCCTATTCCTGTTTGTACAACATATGTAAGTGGAGGAAATCTCGGTAAGTTTTTTATGTTTAACGTGAAAGCAGTGTTATCTGAAGACTGATTCACTTTATATGCGTGATAATAATCATGAAAATATTCAGTTTTAAATGATATCAATTTGAAATAAATATCATTCAAATTGTTATTAAAACAATGCAAAATTTCCTCAACTTTTCCAAATATAGGACCATCATTATTATCAGCTGTGATTAAAACTACAGCTCCAAGAGAAAACTTATAGCCTAATATAATTACGTGTTTTAAAGTATTTACTGTTACACTTTCATCTAAATTAGTAATCAAATTTTTTAGTTCAATGCAAGCATTTTCTTCTTTTATAGGCCCTGGTATAATATCTGTATCCAATGCAGTACCAAATTCATTTTTGTAACAAAATTGTAGCTGATGGCGTACCGCAATTGTTAAGGGCAAATTAATGGTATTTGATGTTGAAATAGCCATATCTTTTAAATATTTATTTTTCCTTTCAAACATTGCTGTAGAGTAGTGAACAGCAGGGCCATTGAGTAACATTAATGTTATATAATGCAGTAAAAAATGCATCTTAGGTTTCAGTTTTCCAAAAAGATTCAAATACAACCGATTGTGTTTTTCTATTAATTCTTCGAGATTAATAATAGCTCCTCTTTTGAGATTTGGAGAAGTCAGAATTCCTACAATTTTTCGGAGACACAGATATAATTTCCAATACTCATTTTCAGGAGGTATAAATTGTCCTATCATTAAACCTAAGTATCGGACAAGACAAATCATTTCTGATGCAGATTGCTTCAATCTCAATTCTTTTTTTTGAACTTCAGAAAAAAATAATCGGCGTGGTTTATCTAACTTCTCGTTTTCTTCATAAGAAAAGCTTTCTATTTTGCTATTAAGAAAACTCAGACTAATAATTTTATCGGATATCAATTTCTCCAATAATTTGCTTAATGAATAATCTACAACGCCTTCATTGAAGTCATGCATTATATCAACAGAAAAATTTTCCGCGATGTGAAAATTATCAACATCGTTAAATATACATCGCTCTTTAATCCCAGTTAATTTGGGATTGTTTAGTTTTACCTGCATATCATATGTATTGATATTTCTTATGCAATTGCTTATTTGTGACACCATTTCACGACATTCGTCTCTTGAAGCTGTACAAATTCTACAAAAGAAATTGGCAACAAAACTTTCGGTAAATCCACAAATACTATTTAAACCGAGGTTGTCTCCTAGAATCATTACTAATTGAAAGTAAACTTTTATAACCACGTTATCAACATTTATATCAATGCCATCACGTGACAATACGTTCAAATCTTCAATAGTTTTTTCAAATACAGCCTTATTACCAAATTCTTTTAAATGTTTAGAATGAAAAATGGAAGTTACAAATAGATTTTCAGCTTTACTTGACAAGTGAGGAGGTAAGCATGGAAGAGATACATATGATCCACCTAATTTTTGTTCCCCAGAATGACTACCCAAGGCATTTCCCGTCTCAAACTCATCAAAATACAGGAATAATGGATAAACATTTTTTACTTTTTTCATAGCTGCATATTTCTTCATCCAAAGATCTCCTTGTACAACGTTACATAAAACTGAATTATCACTAGACAATTTATTTGTATAATCTTTCATTTGATTGTAAACACCTGGTACTTGTAAAGCATTCTGTAAAGATTTTGGTAAAGAAATATGAGCCGCAAAAACTGGTTTTTTTTCTACATTTACTTCATGCCCATCAAAAGTGTATAATGGTTCTTGACCTATTTCATAAAGCTCTGGAGGAATGTATGCAGTTTGGTTTTGATATATCTTAAAACGTTTATGTTCAGTTGAGTATTTTTGAAATAATTTTTTTTTTGTCTCCAAAACGAATGTAACTTTGGAAACAATATGTTCATTCTTTTGATCAATATGTGGTTTTAGTGAAACAGTTAATTGTTCTTGGAAATGTGGTATTAATGAATTTGAAATAAAATCGTCAAAGGTTTCAATAATAAAATCTACACTTTTACGAGAGAGAAGTGGATTATTATATAAAGCTAGAGTTAACTGCAACATTTTTCTATCAAGTTGTTCATGGGGAGAATAAAATACATTATCATTATCACTCATGTTTGAATTTTATTTAATAATACTAACTGATATAAACGCTTTTTTATGAAAACAAATAAATTAATCATACATACATCAACTTACTGAAGCTATAAACTAAGACGCTTGTACGACTTTACAAAATGTATACCAATGATAACGTACGGGATTTTACAAAGGATAAGGTACTTCAATAGAAATTTTTTTTTAACATGCAATTAATTGTTTAATACTTTAGAAGCTTGTTCTAATTTGTTAAGTTCTTCTATTACAGTGCTCACGTTAGAAAAAGAAGTTTTTGTATTAGTAGAAAATAATTTTTTTTCTATATACAACCATACATGATTACAAGCACGGTTAAATTCTTTACTTAAAATATACAAAGCCTGAAAGCAAATATTTACAGCGTTTATGACACCCTTCACCTTATACGTGGTTTTACCGATAATTAAATAAGTAGATGATATTCTACAAATACTTGTCCCAAAGACTACTATATAACCATTTAAAGGAAGAGTGTGAGAATCATAAATATCTAGTAATGTGGTCCGTACATCACTCAACGATTGGATTTCATCATCTGATTCCTAAATAAAATAATTAATTTTATACTAATAATAAATTTCATTATCATCAATGGCTTATTTCAACATTTTTATGATGCATCATACCTCAATATGGTAGATAAAACTGGATTTGTCTTTTTTGGCAAAAATCTTTGTAGACCTCTTGAAAATATATGGTAAGACCATTAAAGCTAGTGTCGACTCATGTTCTGACGCTTTTTGCACGACAGTATTTTTTGACAGCAACAATATCAAACCTTCCACTTCACGCTTGTATTGTTCCCTTAAGACCCTACTTTTACTTGGCGCATCTGCTTTACTCTTTGCAAATTCAATAATAAACGGAGACAAGGCTTTCAGGTTGTTCTTGAATTTCTCACTTGTAAATGTATACGAGACTTCAAAATCTGCCTGCAGCTAAAAGTAACACACTTATATTAATTTTAATACTAAACATGGAATCAATTATTAATATTTTAGAAAATAAAATTACCAAACGATATCCATCAAATTTCACTAGATTTGGTAATTTATTAAAAATCTCAGAGAGATTTGACTTTTTATACCATAAAGTTCTTTCAACTAAAGAAGTACTAGTCCACTTTTCCACATAGGCTTCATCAATTATATCAATATTCAGTGCTAGTTCCTCCAACCATGGTAGGATTGATTCTGAAATTCAAACAATTTTATTATCATTTAAATAATGTAACACAGTCAATTTCAATTTTTAATATACCATTCGTACTTTTAATTTCAACGTTAATAACTTTTTCACTTTTTATCCTGCCAATTGCAATATTTTTTTCTCGAATTTTAGTGTAAACACTATATAAAGCACCACCTGCAGCTTTATTCAACTTTGGAGCATAATAGAAAGTTTCTTCAATATGAGTTGGGAACACTTCTATGCAATCAGCTGCCAATTTCTCAAATCTTTCCCAACTTATTCTAAATTATAGATGAACATAAAATTCATTATTATAAATTACTAATAATAACTTAATAATTTTTTAAATAAAACAAAGATAAAACTTACGAGAAACTTCCAGTCACATGAAATTCATGCTGAATAATTATTTTTGCTACTTTACTCGGCTTGAAATAAGCAGTTTTCTTCTCCTTTAGTAATGTTTCCAAATTATTCAGTTGGTATTTATACGCTTCAAGTAAAAATTCTCCTTCTCCGCATCCCACAAGAATTTGATAAACATAATTTTGGTCCAGTTTCTTAGAAGCGTTACCTACAACTTACCAACATATAATAATTAAACTTACATACTATAGAATAATTAATAGACTTACATAAAATAGTATAAAACACTTACTCGGCTGTTGTATATTGTCATCAAACTTCAGTTTTTTTCTGGGATTAGTACTACTGCATTCATTTTCATGTACACAATCAACTAATATTACTGGCTCTGATACATTTAATTGACTTTCATTAATACTGTTATTATTCTTGTTAACTTCTTCATAAATAGGAGCTACTGAATCAGAGCCTTGTTCTTGTACATTTAAACTTTGCTGCTGAATACTGAATTCCCTTAATACTGATCTATCTAATATATTAGATTGTTCATGAGAGTGCAAAAGATTCTGACGTGCACTTTGCAAAAGTAACTGTAATGTCGAAGAGTTGATAACTGTAAGATTCTCTTTAGAACCTAAATGTAAAAAGTCAAAAATATTATATTTCTCTCCCCATATAGGTTTTATATAAAACAATTAATTTTCATGAAAGTTACAAAAAACAAACAAAAAATATTAATTTGAGTACATTAAAAATGTGCAATCATTACCACTAATATTGAATGGATTTGAAGAATCATTTAGTTCTTTATTTACAAACATTTTGCTACCTTCATACACTATGTGTATGTATACTTTATAACTACAAACTTAATACAAAATGCCACACTTAGCACACGTCACACTTCACACAGTATGCCTGTTAAGAAAGAATAAAAACTAAATACAGTAAAAAATACAGTAAACACCTTATTAGAAAATTGTTAAGAACCTAACCTCGAAAAAAACCAAACATCTACTTGACTTTCCACATACAATTATACTTAATAACCATTTTTATGCATGCTCTTATATTATATAAAGGTTTAAAGATACTTACTATAATCTTTTCAGAATTTATTTTGTTGAGAAAAGTGCATCACATCGTTCAGTGTATACTACAGCTCAGCACTTTTAGAATTGTTATAATTCAGTCAAATACACTGTTATATGTGTAATACTACATGTGGTACGCGCATGCGCGAGTTGCGTGGCTTCCTTTACCAATTTGGCGTAGGGTTCCACGCAACTTTCGCTTCGCAGCTTACGACGCCAAAATCACTAAAGGGGGCGTAGCGTGTCTGCTTAAGCAGTACAAGCCTTATTCGCGAGGGAAAAGTCCAAGCCGTTTCCGCGTTAAATTTCTCTGAGTGTGGAGATATTTCCCTTGAATATTTTGCAAAAACAGTAAGTTTTTCAAAGTCAAATGATAAGATATACTACAAAATTTACATACTTGATACATTGAAGTACCTCTTTTTAGGCGAGCACGAAAACGTTGGTACAATTTGCAAAAGCGAGGACAACCCTTACCATCTCCGACGATCTACGACTCTACTAATATCAGGAGAATGGTGACCTTAAAGCAATTTAGGCAACCTAAGGTATAATTGTTTAAAATATAAAATTCTAATTCATAGACGTCTACTAATGTAAGTTATTTTTCAGAATACAAAAAAGATTGCGAATTTGCTTCAAAATAAGTCATCTACAGTAAACCACGAACCTGTTGAGGAACCAGGATCACCATTACCACCAGAAGATCCTGAATCATCATTACCACCAGCAGAACCAGATACATCACTACAACTAGAGCCAGAATCAGAATTATCACTACAACCAGAGACAGAACCAGAATCACCTCTACAAACAGTAGCAGAAGTACCCTGTAAAGAAGTAACACCTGTAGAATTACCAGCAGAAGATGTCGAATCTGTAGCAGGATGTTCAAAGTTTGAAAATCTGATTATTTTACCATCTCCGACGTTCTATGACTCGGGTACTGCAAAGAGAATGCCACAATTAAGGCCAAGAGATCCTAAGGTACAATAGTTTAAAATATAAAATTCAAATACATTGATGTTTACTAACGTAAGTTCTTGTTCAAAACAAAAAAAAAAAAATTCCAAAGCGGTTCATGAGGCAATACAACAAGAAGATAATTGATGAATCTGACGACGAAGCAGAACCGCCATCACAGTCAGAAGCACAAGCAGGATTGTCTGAAGTCCAAGTCTCTGTCGAGAAACAAGTTGTTGAAGCAGAACCTGGAAACAAAATATCGGTAAACTCATTTTATTATGGTTCAATATTAATTATATCACAGACCCACAAATGAACACAAGTTGATGATCTCTTTTCATTTCAGCCCAAATATGACGTGAATAGTGGACCAAGGGCGAAGATATTTACGAAGGACGAGTTGAAACAGATTTGTTCCTGTTTAGAAAAACATTTTTATCCATCAAAAAAATCAGTAAATTGGAATAATTTTTTTGCCAAAGTTCAGTTACCACACAGAACAGTGCTGAGTGTCCGAAACAGAACCAAGAAGTTGTTTGCAGACAGCGGGATTAAATTTTTAACCTCTGATTTGGGAATGGATAGAACAGCTGCCAAATATTTTAAAAGTGAATGGAGAAAAATGCATTAGAAATGCGTAATTTAAGCGCGCGCGCACACACACGCACACACACACACAGTACGGAGGGTTTGGAGTCATATAATACTTCGGAAGTGACGAGCCGAGGGGTCCTTATCCGTACTGTCGCGCGCGTGCAAAGGGTGGTAGGGTGGGAATGCAGCCAAGGCATTAGAAGATGTCATGCCGGTCCCAAGCCCGGATAAATGCAGAGGGACACCCCTTTTCCAGCGCGAAGCGCGAGTTTCGTATCAACGGTTAAATGCCCACGATACATGAAAAAATAGGCTAACCATCAAGAAAATACCAAAATGATACGACCATAAAAAAATTCGAGACATTTAAGATGATATGATGTAGAAACCTGTTTTACCATCGGTCGGTAATGCAGGAACCTGATTCACCAATGCAACCCAGTAACCCAATAACCCAATGTAGAAACCTGTTTTACCGACGGTCGGTAATGTAGAAACCTGTTTTACCGACGGTAGGTAATGCAGAAACCTGTTTTACCATCGGTCGGTAATGCAGAAACCTGATTTACCAATGCAACCCAATAATCCAATAACCCAATAACCCAATAACCCAATAACCCAATAACCCAATAACCCAATAACCCAATAACCCAATAACCCAAT
>UXGC01001544.1:0-21003 GCA_900480045.1 Eurytoma adleriae | reverse complement strand
ATCTTGCATAATCAATTCAAATAGCGGTTTAATAACAGGATCCTCTGGCGAGCGATTAAAGAGGGTTCCGAGTATTCGGCAAATCACGGAAAATTCATTCATTCTTATTTCCAACTTATGCTATATATTTAATAATTTTACTTATTAATAAGGACAATAAAACATTAACTCGCAATATCGAATATATTTTCAACAGATTGTTCTTTATTTATCTGGTTAACTACAAAAAGAGGCAAAAGTTGCAATATATTATTGACGGTTAGTCTGCTTTTTCCTATAGTAGCGCCCCGTCATACTAGTATCCTATATTAGGATGATAACCGGTGAGGTGTCCGAGTGGCTGAAGGAGCACGCCTGGAAAGTGTGTATACGTGAAAACGTATCGAGGGTTCGAATCCCTCCCTCACCGCCATATAAAATGTCTTTCTGCAACTATTTAAATTCCCCCACCACACATTCATACCGCCGATCCCTGTCCGCCATAACGACTAAGATATTGATATAACGCATTCATACCTAACCAACGATTTGCACACCAATCTGGCGCAAGTAAAGTCGGCTTACGGGCATTGGCACAGATCCGATGATAAATAATATTTTTTGGTGTATGACGGATCATTTCTCCGGCTTTTTCAACATATTCAGTTAATTCAAGTGATAACAAACGTCCTGCTCGCCAAGCTTTCGCCATTGTACTACCATCAACGATATGTAATGGATGCAATTTAATACCATCGACACCGGTATCAATGACGCGAGATATGGTTTGCAGATTTTCTTTAGTAGTTTCGCCTGGCAGCCCAACAATTAAATGCACACAAACATTTAATCCCTTTTTGCCCGCCATTCGAGCTATTTTTTGATAGCTGGCAAAATCGTGACCTCGATTGATCTTTTTTAGGGTTTTATCATGGGATGTTTGTAAACCAAGCTCTAACCAGATTTCATATCCTTGCTGCTGATATTCGACTAATAAATCCAATACCGGTTGCGAAACACAATCCGGTCGAGTACCGACACAAAGTCCAACAATATTAGCCTGATTTAATGCCTGTTGATATAGCACCTTTAAAATAGCAACCTCAGCATAGGTATTGGTATAAGCTTGAAAATAAGCCAAATAACGTTGAGCACGATGGATTTTTTTTACTTTTTGCGCGATCTGTTGCTGGATGGAAAACTGCTGTTGTTGTTCGTCGGAAAAAGAGGCAACATTACAAAAGGTACAGCCGCCACGTCCTAATGAGCCATCCCGATTAGGGCAATTAAAACCACCATGCAAACTGATCTTGTGAATTTTTTCACCATAGCGGCGCTGAAGATCAGCGCCAAACATAGTAACAACCTCATTTAACTGCATAAAATAACAATTAATTAGCGGTGTCTAATTGGGTAAAACTTTTCACCAAATCATCGATGGCTTTAACCTGTTCAAGAAAAGGCGCTAATTTTGTTAATGGCAGTGCCGATGGCCCATCACATTTAGCGTTAGTTGGATCTGGATGTGCTTCCAAAAATAATCCCGCTAAACCGACCGCCATACCTGCTCTTGCCAACTCAGCAACCTGTGCACGACGACCGCTGGAAGCAGAACCAAAAGGATCACGGCATTGCAATGCATGAGTAACATCAAAGATAACTGGCGAACCTTTTGATACATTCATCATAACGTTGAAACCTAACATATCGACGACCAAGTTATCATAACCAAAATTTACTCCGCGATCACAGAGGATAACCTTTTCATTACCGGCTTCTTTAAATTTCTCAACGATATTTCCCATTTGACCGGGGCTAATAAATTGGGGTTTTTTAACATTAATAACCGCACCGGTTTTTGCCATCGCTTCAACCAGGTCAGTTTGCCGGGCTAAAAAAGCCGGTAGTTGAATAACATCGACCACTTCAGCCACTGGTGCTGCTTGCGCTGGTTCATGAACATCAGTAATGACTTTAACACCAAATGTTTGTTTGATTTCTTGAAAAATTTTCATTCCTTCATCGAGCCCTGGGCCCCGATAAGAATGAGTTGAAGAACGGTTCGCTTTGTCGAAGGAGGCCTTAAAAACATAAGGAATGTTAAGCTTGTCTGTTACGGTGACATAATGTTCGCAAATTTTCATTGCCAGATCGCGCGATTCAAGCACATTCATCCCACCAAATAAAACAAATGGTAGATTATTTGCCACTTTAATATCATCAATGGCGACGACTTTATATTGCATGCTCTTACCCTTTTTATGACAGCAAATTAATTACGATTTTTGATGATCAATGCAATATAACCTGCTGGCCTTTTATTGAATAGATTTGCATTTTTATCATTTCTGAAACAGGATCTTCTGGGCATAGCTCAACAAAATAATTTAAATCAGAAATGGCAACATGATTACATTCAAGATGAGCAAAAATAAGCCCTCTATCACGTATTTCATAGGGATCTTTCGGATCAAAAATTAATAATGTTTCACAAACTCTTAGTGCTTGTTCCATTTTCTTTTCTTCCATCAACGCCGCTTTTATTGTATCAAACATTTTGCGTATGATAATTCTATGTGCAGTTTCTTCTATATCTTTTCGCGTCAAATGAGCAAAAGGACTAATTGTTCCCTTAACCCATAAATCAAGTATCTGCTCGGTGAGAGTTTCACCATTTATTGGATTAATATACCAATAAGTACCATCATCTCGACGAACGCATAGAATAAGTTGAGTCAGAAAAATAATTGGCATAACCGGCAACTGCAATTGAGTGGCAACATGCAAAAAAATTGTCCCCAATGAAACAGGTGCCCCCTGTCTTGCTATTAGCACTTTATCTAGCCAAAGTGCCTCAGAAAGCGAATAAACCCCTGTTACACCGCTAAAAAGCCAGTCTTGATAAAATAATTTTAATAATATAGATACTTGCGTTTCTATATCATCATCAGCTTGTATTGCTTGCCTCGCTTCTGCAACCAGAAGCCTAAGTTGTGCATTGACTTGTTTAACAGGAAAATCTGGCCGAATAATCCGTGAAACAAGGATAATACCTTCGCTCAGTGGTGCTTTATTAAATTCAAAATCAGCTATGGTTTTCATCACATTTCCATTGACCTACTGTAATACGATCATTACCACCATAATCCTGAAAAGTTACTACCTGTTGATAATGATGACAGGAAAATAACTGCCTTACTTGCCTTCCTTGCAACCACCCGTGTTCGAGTAAAAGCCATCCATTATTAGCTAAATAGTTTGCTGATTGTTCAATTATCAATTGAATGTCAGCCAACCCATGATTAGCCGATATTAATGCTGTTTTAGGTTCAAAACGCACATCACCTTGCTGTAAATGTGGATCACATTCATCAATATAAGGTGGATTACTGACAATCATATCAAATTGCTGAATAGGTAGTGAAGTAAACCAATTACTTTTGCAAAATTTGACATTATTAATTAGCAAATTATCAGCATTAAGTTGGGCTAATGTAATTGAGGCATCACTAATATCAACACCGACTATCTGCGCTTGCGGGCACTCTGATGCTAAAGCTAACGCCACAGCACCGGTACCTGTCCCCAAATCTAATATTTTTACTGCTCGCTTATCCGATAATAATTGTAATGCCCGTTCAACTAAGCATTCTGTATCCGGACGAGGGATTAATGTAACAGATGAAACTTTTATTGGTAACGACCAAAACTCTTTTTCTTCGACTAAATACGCGATAGGCTCACCCCTGGCACGACGAACTAATAAATGTTCAAGCTGCTGTTGTTGCTTGACGCTTAATTCTGTTTCGCCAAACGCTATAAGGAAAGTTCGTGTTTTTCCTGTTATATATTGCAACAGAATTTCAGCATCACGTTTTGCGCTATTACTATGGCAAAGCTGATTAGCCGCATAAGTTAGCCAATGCTGATAATTCATTAATCCTGCTCGGATAAAGCAGAAAGTTGATCTGCTTGATATTCGTTAATAATTGGCTGAATCAACATATCTAATTTTCCCTCTATCACTTCATCTAAGCGATAGAGCGTTAAATTAATACGATGATCAGTGATGCGTCCTTGTGGAAAATTATAGGTTCTAATCCTATCGGAACGATCACCTGAACCGAGTAGATTTCGGCGCTCAGAGGCTTCAGCTTCACGACGTTTCTGCACTTCCGCGGCGCGAATACGGGCAGCTAAAACCGATAGCGCTTTGGCTTTATTTTTATGTTGTGAACGTTCATCCTGACACTCAACCACAATTCCGGTTGGAATATGGGTGATACGGATCGCGGAGTCAGTAGTATTAACGTGTTGTCCACCCGCACCTGATGAACGAAAAGTGTCAATTCTTAAGTCACTCGGGTTAATGTCCGGTAGTTCTGTTGCCGGAATTTCAGCCAGAATAGCAACGGTACAAGCAGAGGTATGAATACGCCCTTGAGATTCAGTTTCCGGCACCCGCTGAACACGATGTCCGCCTGATTCAAACTTTAAACGCCCATAAACACTATCACCCGAAACTTTGGCAATAATTTCTTTATATCCACCATGTTCTCCCTCACTCGCATTCATTACTTCAATGCGCCAGCGACGGGATTCGGCATAGCGATTATACATTCTAAAAAGATCACCGGCGAATATTGCTGCCTCATCACCACCGGTACCGGCCCGAATTTCTAAAAAGCAATTTTTTTCATCATCGGGATCTTTTGGTAACAGCAAAATCTGTAACTGTTGTTCAAATTCTTCATTACGCTTTTTCGCTTCTTTTAATTCTTCCTGAGCCATCTCACGCATTTCAGGATCATGCAGTAATGTTTCAGCCGTCTCAATATCTTGCTGAACAGCGCGCCATGACTGAAAACACTTAGTTACATCAGTTAACTGCGCATACTCTTTAGACAATGCCCGGAAACGCTCTTGATCTGCGATCACTTCTGCATCGACCAGGTGAGCTTGAATTTCTTCGTAGCGTTCCTGCAATGCTTCTAACTTAGCAATTATTGAAGACTTCATTCGTTATGTTAGACCTTACTTAAGGTAGTTTAATTTTGCTCCAGTCCTAAGCTATCTTTTAAAATATTAAGACGATGAATATCACCATCTGTTGCTGCTTGCTGGAGTGATTTGGTTGGTGAGTGGATCAGGCGATTCATTAACTGATAGGTCAATTGGTTGATTACTTGCTCGCTATCTGCACCATTTCGCAGCGAAGCAAGCGCTTTTTCTACCATTTCAGTCCTAATTTGCTCTGCCTGACTACGATAATCACGAATTGTATTGACTGATGACTGAGAACGCAACCAATCCATAAAATAAGCACTTTCTTGCTCAACAATAAGCTCTGCCTGAACTGCCGCCATTTTCCGTTGTTCCAGATTGTGTTGCACGATAGCGTGCAAATCATCAACGCTATAGAGATAAATATTATTCAGCTTGTCAACATCCGGTTCAATATCTCGCGGAACGGCAATATCAATTAGCAACATAGGCTTATTACGCCGGGCTTTCATTGCCCGTTCAACCATCCCTTTACCAATGATCGGTAAAGGACTGGCAGTAGAACTAATAACAATATCTGCTTCCGCTAAACGAGTATCAATTTCAGCTAAAGTGATAATTTCCGCACCAACTTGTTTGGCAAAACGTGATGCGCGTTCACGAGTACGGTTAGCGATAATCAAATGCTTAGCACGATGTTCACACAGATGGCGCGCAGCCAGTTCGATCGTTTCACCGGCTCCTACCAGTAAAATATGCAATTCAGACAGTGATTCAAAAATTTGACGAGCTAGGGTACAGGCTAAAAAAGCAACCGAAACTGCATTAGCACCAATTTCTGTTTCCGTACGAATACGTTTAGCAACTGAAAATGAGCGTTGAAATAAACGCTCCAGCTCGCTCGATAATTTTTTATAATGCTGAGATTTAGAAAACGCTTGTTTAACTTGACCTAAAATTTGTGGTTCACCTAAGACCAATGAATCTAATCCACTGGTAACACGCATTAAATGGCTAACAGCGGCATTATCCTGGTGCCAATAAATACTCGCTTTAACCTCATTTAAATTTAAACGATGATAGCTGCATAACCAGTCAATTAATTGATCTTGCAGAGATTCTTGTGATTCAACACAGAGATAAAGCTCAGTACGATTACAGGTAGAGAGCACAACGCCACCGTGAACAAACGGCTGCTGGAGTAAATTATCCAGTGCATGTTCAATTCGTTCCGGCCCAAAGGTTAACCGTTCACGTAACGTTATAGGCGCGGTTTTATAATTTACACCGAGTGCAAGTAATGTCATATTCACTAAATCAAGTAGCTAAATGGATTCTAAACATCTGTTAAGCACACAAAAATAAAACCGATAACTTTAATAAGGAAATTTTGAGGTAGTATTCTACTTTATGCAACTAAGCAATTAAAGATGTTAAACTAAGCAAATGAATAAATCGGGCATTTTTTCCCAATTATAGTTACATTTATCTGAGTAACATTCTGATCGATAGCAAAAAATTAATATCAACCGAGTGAATAGGAAATATTTAATGATACTCATTGCCAAGCAGTTTGCTAGTTTGCGTCATGTTTGTTGGCGATTTATTCCGCTACTTGCTATTTTTTTGACCGCCTGTACATTTAATCAACAATTAACAACTGAAAAAGACGGTTCAATAACCAATCCCTTATGGATAAGCCACCAGCATCAACTGGCCAAGCTGACAAAATTTCAAACCCGTGGTGCTTTTGCCTATATTGGCCCGGATAATAAAACCTATGCCAAATTCTTTTGGCAACAATATACCCTGTCTAATTACCGCCTGTTGCTGACTAATCCACTAGGAACAACAGAATTAGAGCTCAATGTATCACCAAGCGTTACTCAGCTAATGGATAGAGAAGGTAAAAAATATGTTAATAATCATCCAACACAGATGATTTATCAATTAACGGGGATGGCAATCCCGATTGAAAATCTGCCCTATTGGTTAATCGGCTTACCAACCAATGCTACCTCATTCACATTGGACGAAAATGGGCTGTTAAAAACGATCGAATATAGGCAAAATGGCGAAACCTGGCAGTTAAACTACCTGGCTTATCATCAGGATAGCCAGCCTAAACTACCTAGTCGTATTGAATTAACGCAAGGTAAACAACGTATCAAATTAAAAATGGACAGTTGGACGCTAATCGAATGACATTAACCTGGCCTTCACCAGCAAAGCTTAACTTATTTCTCTACATTACCGGTCGTCGAGCGGACGGTTATCATCAACTTCAGACTCTGTTTCAATTTCTTAATTATGGTGATGAAATCACGATTGAACCACGTGAAGATAAGCAAATTCGGCTAGTTACGCCCTTTATTAATCTACCAGCAGAAAATAACCTAATTATTAGCGCCGCGCGTCTATTACAACATTATTGCCTGGAAACAGGCCGCGCGGATAATCAGCAAGGTGCGAATATTTATGTTAATAAAAGATTACCTATTGGTGGTGGTTTAGGTGGTGGTTCCTCTAATGCAGCGACCACATTGATTGCGTTAAATCACCATTGGCAAACCAATATTGATGATAATACGCTAGCTAAGCTTGCTCGTCAGCTCGGCGCCGATGTTCCGGTATTCGTAAAAGGTCACGCCGCATTTGCAGAAGGCATCGGTGATCAACTTCTGCCGGCAAATCCGGCAGAAAAATGGTATTTAGTGGCTCACCCTGGAATAAATATTGCTACCCAGCAAATTTTTGCTGATCCGGAATTAAAACGAAATTCAATAAAACGCTCATTAAGCGCTTTATTACAAGGGCCATACACAAATGATTGTGAACCAATCGCAAGAAAACGTTTTCCTGAGGTTGAAGAGCTTATTTCATGGCTGCTAGAATATACATCATCACGTCTTACCGGCACAGGTGCTTGCGTTTTTGCTGAATTCGAAACTGAAGTAGCTGCCCGTAAGGTGTTAAATAAAGCCCCAGAGTGGGTGCAGGGTTTTGTTGCGCAAGGCGTTAACCAATCTCCTTTGCATACATTCCGCGCTGGGATTTCCAGATATTGAAGCCATTAATATAATAATATTTTTGGTCGATAATATCTTTATAGACGCAAGCCTGAGGTTTTTTACGTGCCTGATATGAAGCTTTTTGCTGGTAATGCTACACCGGAACTTGCTCAACGAGTTGCCAATCGTCTGTATACGAGCCTTGGCGATGCTGCGGTTGGTCGTTTTAGTGACCGTGAAGTTAGTGTACAAATTAATGAAAATGTCCGTGGTGGCGATATTTTCATCATACAATCAACATGTGCTCCAACAAACGACAACTTAATGGAGCTTGTTGTCATGGTTGATGCGCTACGCCGTGCATCTGCTGGTCGGATCACCGCTGTCATTCCCTATTTTGGTTATGCACGTCAAGATCGCCGCGTACGTTCAGCTCGTGTGCCTATTACCGCTAAAGTAGTGGCCGATTTTCTTTCCAGTGTTGGTGTTGACCGTGTCTTAACTGTCGATCTCCATGCCGAGCAAATCCAGGGTTTTTTTGATGTTCCGGTAGATAACGTTTTTGGTAGTCCAATCTTGTTAGAAGATATGCTACAACAAAATCTAGACAATCCGATTGTCGTGTCACCCGATATAGGCGGAGTAGTACGTGCCCGCGCCATTGCTAAATTATTAAATGATACCGATATGGCGATTATTGATAAACGTCGGCCACGAGCAAACGTTTCCCAGGTTATGCATATCATTGGTGATGTGGCTAATCGAGACTGTGTATTGGTTGATGATATGATCGATACCGGCGGTACCTTGTGTAAAGCGGCTGAAGCACTTAAGGAACGAGGCGCTAAACGGGTATTTGCTTATGCTACCCATCCCATATTTTCTGGTAATGCCGTCGCTAATATTAAAGATTCAGTCATTGATGAAGTGGTTATTTGTGACACTATCCCCTTATCAACTGAAATCAAACAGCTCAATAAGGTTCGCTCTTTAACGCTGTCAGGCATGTTGGCTGAAGCCATTCGTAGGATCAGCAATGAAGAGTCGATCTCAGCGATGTTTGAACACTAAATAATAAATTACCCTGAGTTAAATTTTTAGCGGCCGCATTGATTAACTTAGTATTACCGAAAACCCTTTGATACTTATCACGGGGTTTTTATTTGCGATAAGATAATAACAGTATAACCCTAATAATAAATGTATTAATTAAAATACGATCAAATTTATTTTGACCGGATATCTTGTTGCTTCAACTAAAACGTTAACGATTAGCGGCGATGACGCTCATCAAAATTTCTTAGCCACCAATAACGATCAGCAATGCCCTCCCACCCTGGCACCGGCTAACCAAATCAAAGCACCAATAAAAAGACTAATCAGTAATATTTCTGCTAAATATTCGGGTAGATCTAACTGAAAAACATGATTGCAAATATTATAGGCGATACTGATCACCATAATTGCCATCCCTGTAACCATCAGGCAATTACCTAATAAAAAAGACTGTTTTCTTTTCATATCATACCCTCCAGCATACTTATCTCTATGTACAATATTAAATAATAAAAATAGCGGCTCTTTTGCTATATTATAGTAATAATTTTCTGACAAAGATTGAGGAAGTGATCACACTAGGTAAGATTTTATTCACAAATCTATACATAAAACTATTTTTATTGAAAAAATAGTTACCGTCATGCTACTAACCTGATTAATCGATTTTACTGTCATCAAATTTAACTTTTTGTACTGCGTTGTCAGAAAAGGTAAGCTATGTACTTTAATAAAATTGGCTAAATAGTGAAAGAATATGGTGAGTAACATAAAATTGATCGTCGGTCTGGCTAACCCAGGTGCTGAATATGCGCTAACCCGGCATAATGCAGGTGCCTGGTACGTCGAATTATTAGCCAAACATTATAATCAATTACTCAAAGAAGAGAGTAAATTCTTTGGTTATACCGCCAGGATCAACTTGGCAGGTAATGATGTTCGCTTACTGATACCGACAACCTATATGAATCTCAGTGGAAAATCAGTGTTAGCATTGGCCAATTTTTATCGTATCAAGCCAGCTGAAATCCTTGTTGCCCATGATGAATTAGATTTAATGCCAGGAACAGCCAAAATAAAGTTGGGCGGCAGCAATGGCGGACACAATGGGCTTAAAGATATTCAAAATAAGCTGGGCAACGACCCTAATTTTTACCGTTTACGTATTGGTATTGGTCATCCTGGTGATAAAAATAAAGTTGTTGGATTTGTATTAAGCAAACCGACCCTAGCGGAACAAAAATTAATCAATGACACCATAGATGAAGCAATAGGCTGCACACCGATCCTGCTTAATGAAGGCGTTAATAAAGCAGTAAACCGCTTACACGCGTTTAAGGCAGCAAATTAATAGTATGCCATCATCGCTTCGGCAAGATCATTTTTAGGTGTATAATCAGCGGCAAATTCATTCACATTTATCAATTAGCGATACGCGGTTGAACAGATAAAAATTAAGGTAACATATTTATGGGATTTAAATGCGGTATCGTTGGTCTGCCCAATGTAGGAAAATCAACACTTTTTAATGCACTGACTAAAGCCGGCATCGAGGCTGCAAACTTTCCTTTTTGTACGATTGAGCCTAATACGGGTGTGGTACCGATGCCCGATCCTCGTCTCGATCAATTAGCGCAAATTGTCAAACCACAGCGAGTATTACCGACCACAATGGAATTTGTCGATATCGCTGGATTAGTAAAAGGGGCATCTAAAGGTGAAGGTTTAGGCAATCAATTTTTAACCAACATCCGTGAAACCGAAGCCATCGGCCATGTCGTTCGCTGTTTTGACGATGATAACATCGTTCACGTTGCCGGCCAGGTCGATCCACTCGCGGACATTGACACCATCAATACTGAATTGGCATTAGCTGACTTAGACACCTGTGAACGCGCCATTCATCGTATTCAGAAAAAAGCGAAAGGGGGTGATAAGGAGGCAAAATTTGAATTAGACATTTTGACAAAATGTTTACCCCATCTTGAAAAGGCAGAAATGCTACGGACTTTAGCCTTAAGTAAAGAAGAAAAAGCGGCCATTCGTTATCTCAGCTTTTTAACCCTGAAACCCACCATGTATATTGCCAATGTTAGTGAGGATGGTTTTAAAAACAATCCCCACCTAGATGCAGTCAGTGCCTTTGCTGAAAAAGAGGGGTCGGTTGTGGTGCCAGTCTGCGCCGCTGTTGAAGCCGATATCGCCGAACTGGATGAAGATGAACGCGACGAATTTATGACCGAACTGGGTATTGAAGAGCCAGGACTAAATCGCGTGATCCGCGCCGGTTATCAGTTACTCAATTTACAGACTTACTTCACAGCCGGCGTTAAAGAAGTTCGCGCCTGGACCATTCCAGTTGGTGCCACCGCGCCGCAGGCGGCGGGCAAAATTCACACCGACTTTGAAAAAGGCTTTATCCGCGCCCAAACAATCTCATTTGCCGATTTTATTCACTATAACGGCGAGCAAGGCGCCAAAGAAGCCGGCAAAATGCGCGCTGAAGGTAAAGATTATATTGTGCAAGATGGCGATGTAATGAACTTTTTGTTTAATGTTTGACAGGTTTGCTATTTTCACTCTTTCCAACACTTTTTGCATTAGATAGAAACCATAAAAATCCACGCTGTTGCGTGGTTTTTTGTTTTATATCAATAGAAAATCCAACTTATCGCTTAATAATTTAAATTATTTAAAATAGATTTAATTTTTTAAAAACCTCAAGCTAAATAGTTGGAGGATCCAATTGAGTAAATACGATAAAGTTGATTTAGCCTATGATTTTTTGATTCAGCGTGAAAAAAATAATGAGTCTTTTACAATAAATGAACTATCAGCCGCGACAGGATGGAAAAAACAAACTTGCGGAACATATCCTTCAAAAAGATGGCATCAATATATACAAAAGGATGGTAAACATTATTCCATAGCTGGCATATGTTATTTAACTAAAGATGAATTCAGGATGATTCACAGCCAAAAACTTCAATATTCAAATATTACTATTCCATCAGCAAAAAGTATTTTACTTCACAAAGCAAAAGAGTTTGCTCTCCTTGCTGTATCTACTTATAACAACCCATATGCTACTTTCAAAACCTATGGTTATATCGTTAACATCATTATAGCTTATACAGCTTTATTTCATGCGATTTTTGAAAAACACGGGCAAAATTATTACCACACCGATCAAAATGGAAAGGCAATAAAAATTGATGGAGAAAAGAAAGCCTGGGAGCTTAGCGAATGTTCTAATGTCTACTGGCAAGGTATAGAATCGCCTGAAAAATATAATCTCAAATTTTTAATTGGTCTACGTAATAAAATTGAGCATCGAAGTCTGCCAGCTGTTGATTTAGCCGTTGCTGGAGAGTGTCAATCAGCGCTCAGTAACTTTGAGACATTGTTGATTAAAGAGTTTGGTGATGAACAAGCTCTGTATACCAATTTAGCTATCGCCATGCAACTAACTCGAACATCAGAGCAAGCTCAAAATGAGTCTTTAAAGCAACTGCAAACAAAAAACTATAAAGTTGTTAGGCAATATATGGAAACATATCGAGCAAATTTAGATGATTCAATTCTTGAAAGCCAAAAATATCGCCTTCGTGTTTTTTTAGTACCAAAATTAGGAAATCATGCTAAATCTTCTGACTTAGCAATCGAATTCGTGAATATCAATAAATTAAATATAGAAGAACGTCGAAATTATGAACAAGGAATAACATTTATTAAAGAGTTAGAAAATCCCTATAAATTAAAACCAACGAAAGTAATCGAACTTGTTAGAAAAAAAATTATATTTTTTAACAGATATTGGCATACCAAATGCTGGCAATATTTTAAAACCAGACCATCAAATATTGACATCTATTTTAAAAATTCATACGTCGCTTATAGTGAAGGATTTGATGGCTATCTTTACTCTAAAAAATGGGTTGATTTTCTTATTTCTGAACTCAAAAAACCCGATGTTTTAGCGGCAGTTAAAAAACATTCTTAGAAAAATTAATAATCAATTTGCATACATAATTTAAAATCATTTAATTGTTCTTATCACCCGCCAAAACAATTACCCTCCAGATTAACAGAGTGTTAGCTAATTTAACGCTCTCTTACTTGTACATAAGTTATAAAGCATTGTGATAAACCAATTCTAGATTTTTTGAGTCAGGTAACTTTTTCAGATTTACTTTAAAAATTTGTTAAGGTTCTTTTATGTACTTTTATAGTATCATTTAATATATCATCGACAAGTCAATCAAGGACGAGCTATTATCATGATCACCATTGATTACGGGTTAATAAACATGAGCTTCTCCCAACGTGTCGTCACCTTACGCAAACAACGTGGATTGACCCAACAAGGACTGTCGGATGCCACAGGTATTCATGTCCAACAGATAAAACGCTACGAGTCGGGTAGTTCTTTACCTACGGCTGATGCCCTCAAAAAGCTGGCTGTCGTTTTACATGTCACCTCAGATTTTCTATTGTTTGAGCCAGAAGAACGTGAGCCTAAGGACGATATGAAACTGCGCTTTGAAGCGCTGGCCGCCATGTCAGCAACTGACCAAGCGGTCGTAAAAGCGGTGATTGATGCCATTATGGTAAAAAGCCAAGTCACGCAGGCTGTAACGGAAGTTAGTAAAAACACCAGACATGGCGTTAAAAAGGACAAATAACAAATCAACGCAGTGATAACAGGTTGCAGCCTGTCATCACTGCTAACCACGCAACTAACGGAGATAGTCACGATGGCTAAATGCAATTGTAAAGTAAAACCACTGACGGTGACAGAGGCAACTGTAAAATCAAGAAGATATACAGTTGGTTATTTACCAAATAGACGAAAACCCAACCCCAGCCCACAAATGATCATTAGTGGTAAGTGGCTAAGCGAACTGGGGTTTCATATCGGCAGTCACTTCACCATTAACCGCCAAGCCGGTGAGTTGGTCATTCGGCTAGTTAAAAACCATTGAGGGTTAAAGGATAAACCCAGCGCTTGGCTGGGCTCTTCTAACTATTGTCGTTGTCTTATGCCATTTTGGCGAGTGTCTTCAACAATAACCTAGCACTCTATTTCATTCTGCACGAATAGTTTCCACTATTGCTTCTAAGGCTGATAGTTACATTTTATCTACCATGCAGAATTTTAGGCTTTTTCATCTGCACAAAAATGACATGATACAAACAACCTTATTTTATTTATTGCCCCCCTCAAAGCCTGGTACAGAAATGAGTACAATTAGTTCCTCTAGCGACAGGCAGGGTGCCGAAGGTGTAACCTTTTTCCCATAGCGCCTCACAGATTTTCTGCCATACCACGCGATAAACACGATCCGTTGGATGGGCTTTATCTGAGGTAGACACTTTGGTTTTATTACCCATAATAATATCGTAATTACAACTATCGATAAATTGGTTACTGGTGCCAGCGGCTTGTACCCCTGCTAATAAATGTAACTTTTCATACAAATTAGTCATCGATTCGGGTTTCAGTAACGACGCCATATCAACATACATATCGCCATTACGTTCAGTTATCTCTCTTAGCGTGTGGTTAAATAACATTGCTCCACTTTCAAAGTTATTAATCTGTTGCCTGACGTTATCAAAAATACGCTTAGCTTTATCCTTATTGGCAGACGTTTGATATTTCTGCCTGGCAGAATTAACCATCTCCTGATAACGCGCAGCCGATAGTGGCAGTCCCATATTTATATAGATAAAGTGTGCATTACTTGCACCTACGATACTAGCCAGCTCTTTTCTACGTTTATCAGCAACTTTAATGGCTACTTCGCTCATCCGGCTGGCAGGCAAACCAGCCGTGTAAAGGTCGTTAGCGCCAAACCAAACAATAAAAAGAAAATTTTCATCTGTTATCCCTAATGATGAAAAATCTTTCCGAAACGCATTGACCTCATTTTTCATGGTAGTGAGTGAGCATTTGTGAGCAATACCGTACGGTATCCCGCCTGTAGCACCACCGACAGCGTAATTAGCATAGCGAAACCATAGGTCAGAACTCTGTCCCCAGCCGGAATCTTGCGAAAATGATTGATGTTTGCTAGTTAATTTTTTTGAGATGCTAGCACTCGCCATCATCAGCGATTCTCCGCCAGTTGCCGCCTCAAACATATGATCTGTCCAGTTACGGCAATCACTATAACGGCCAGTCGGATTGACTGTCATGGCACCGAATGCACTCGCCAGCTTGCCAATAATGGAACTGGCCATCAGACCTGTGTCAGATAAACTGTCACCGAAGACAATAACATTACGAAATCGTGTGGACTGCATTCCTTTTTCCTCACTTGCATTTTAGCGTCATTAAATGGTTTCGTAGATTAAATATGGGTCATAAAGGGTAATAACGACCGAACTATAACTGTTTTACTAATTTGTTTGTCGTTTCTTACCGTTAGTTTTATACATCCAACGGACAAAAATTGAGTGACTTTATTGAATAAATAGAACTATTACGAAAAACGCGTTAACCCATTGTCAAACTTTTATACTTTAATTAACTAACCCTTGTTTTAGCTATACATGGATCAACAGGCAGGCAATATGAAGCGGTAGTTTGTAACGCTAGCTACAATATAACAGTTGGCCAAGCGGTTACTAAAACGATAATTAAAACCAAGCTGATGGAGAGTTAAGTCAAGCAAACTTTAGGGAAAATCAGGCAAAAAGCGGGAGATAGGGATAAAAAAGCGATGCAGTGATGACAGTCGGCTACCTGCCATCACTGCTAACCAAGCAACTCATCTGAGTAGTCACAATGGCCAAAAGCGATTATAAAGTAAAATTTTAGACGGCGAAAGAACCGACTGTAAAATCAAGACGTTGTGCAATCGGTTTTTGACCTAAGCGATGAAAGCCTCACTCCAACTCGCAGGCGGTTATCAGTGGTAACCACTTGAATAACTTTGTATTTTAATTTGCCACCATTTCAGCTTCAGAGACAAAATCGGGCAACGCATTTCAGGTGTTAAGATAGAAAAATCATTCATCAATTATCTGTACACCTTTACGAATAAAATCCATCGGAATATATCTATCAAGTCCTACATGTTTGCAATATTCAATAAGCTGTAAGATACTATGGACATCGGCTTTTTTATAAATTAGCTTTAAATGCCCTTCTACAGTTTGATGTGAAATCCCTAACCGTTTAGCTATTTCTTTCGCTGTTAGACGCTGTTGTGCCCAAAAGATCACTTCTAATTCCCGTTTACTAAAAATATCATTTTGTGCATCAAATTCAATTTTCTGTATGCTTAATCGGTTCATATAATGCAATAACGCGGCATTATCAAGCTCAATGCCGTAACAAACAACACCAACTATATTATTGTTATCGTCATAGAGTGGTGTTTTTTCACAATAATTTGCAATTATATTTGCTGATGAGCTTGAATTATATTTATGAATTTCTATTGCAGCGATTTTTTTCAATTACTTTTCGATCATGTGCTATAAATTCTGGCCAAAGTTCTTGGCAACGTTCAATCGGTATATCTTTATCAGACTTGCCTTCAAAATCTATTTTATTAAAACCATAATAATCAATTCCCTTTTTATTCATAAATATATAGTCTGAGTTTATATCTTTAACACACCAATTGCCTAAGCTTTTTTCCATAAAAGATAGAATGTTTTTATCGGAAAAAATATTCATATCAAATCTCCTATTATCTTAATTTCCATACAAAATCATATAGTTAAATATATTTAAGTATAGTAATATATTAATTCCATCTTATTTAAAGGAATTAAATATGACTGAGAATGATTATGCTTCTAATAGAGTTCCGATGCAATCTAGGATTGGGATAATTAAAGTCACTTTAGTTAGAATCGGATATTTAACATCGCTAGGTCAATTTATGCTTGGAGCAACATTAGGTCATTCTATGACATTCATGGATGCTATATTAGCGACTTTTTTTGGCAGTTTGATTTTAGAATTTGTTAGTTTAGGATTGGGATTAGCCGGAATGAAAGAAGGTTTATCAACTTCTATTTTGGCGAAATGGTGTGGATTTGGAAAAATTGGTTCGGCAATAATAGGATTAGCGATTGCTACTAGCTTATTAGGTTGGTTTGGTATACAAAATTCTGTTTTGGCAGAAGGAATACAATATATATTTGATTATAAAATAAACTTCACATTAACCTCGGCTTTATCCGGTTTGGGTCTTACTTTTCTAGTTGCTTATGGTTTTCGAGCTTTAAGCTTTACCGCTTTAATTTCCGTTCCGTTATTTTTTATCGTAATTGGTTATATTTTTTCTATTCTTACAAAAGATTTTAATATTATTGATGTTTTTAATAAAATACCAAACGGAAATCGATTAACTATTAGCGAGGGAGCAACAATAGTTGCAGGCGGTTGCATCGCAGGCACTTTAACGACACCAGATATTAGTCGTTATTGTAGAAATACGAAAGATGTCATTTTGATGAGCACAATATCAATAATTGTAGGACCATTTATTGTCAGTGGAATAGCAATATTAATTGCCCATGCGTTAAATACGGCTGATGTAGTAAAAATAATGACAACCAGTGCCGGCGTAATAGGTCTATTAACGGTTATATTATCTGCTATTAAAGTTAATGATGTTAATCTCTATTCTTCATCTTTAGGCATAGCTAATACTATTGAAATTTTTACCGGTAAAAAATTTAAATATTTTCAGTTAACATTAATTGTCGGCTGTATCGGTACCATTTTGTCGATGCTGGGTATTTTAACTCACTTTACTAATTTTCTTTCTTTACTAGGCACTATTTTCCCCCCCATTGCTGCTGTGATGCTAGTTGACTATTATATTTTGCAAACCAGCCGGAAAGTATTAGATGCAAGCAGAGAAAATGGCGTGTTGCCGAATGAATTATCTACGCCATTAATTGGCTGGTCAGCCATTATTGCATGCATTCTAGGCGCTATTATTGGCATAGAAGTTAAGGTGGGGATACCATCATTAAACTCTATTTTAATGGCCAGCCTAGTTTATTTTTTGTTAATGAAAACTAAGATTTTTATTTTTGAAAATAAAAACTAGCTATTAAAACCTGTCTCTTGATTAAGTGATATAAACAAGAGGCAGAGCAAATAACGGTTTATCCATATTATTCAACTAGCCTAAGCAGTCGAGCATTTTTCAGCACTGAGATCAGCAAAAATAGTAGCCCATTTCAATGAATCCGCTAAATCAACACCGCCGTTTAATTCTTCCCATACCCCTATTGCATCAAATGGCGTGCCATCCTGAACTAGCGCGGTGGCTTTATCTCTATTCTCTGCGCTAATTTTGCCATATTTCTGGTAAATCGCTTCTTTCTCAGCCCCAATTCTCTCTGCCTCTTCAAGCTCTTTTTTCATGTCAATAACATTTTTAGCGCTTAAAAAGTTATTCTGCACCGCGATAACACCGGCATCCGCGCCACTATAAGCGCCTTCCGCTGTACCCGAGGCCAAGGCGCCGGCCGCCGCTCCTACTTTATCGCTATCGGCTATCTCTGCACTTAAAGCCGCCATGGCACCATGACTGAGCAGTTTGCCCGGATTGCCAAGTACCTGACCATTTTTAGCGATTAAATGCGCCCCTTCGGCATGTAATTGACGACTGGTCTGGCTGACTAACGCGGCGGCCAGTTTATCTTTAAAACTGCCGCCATTCAGTGCTGTGTCTACTCCTGACGTAATCAGTGATTGCGCCGCCACCCGTTGAACAGTATGTTGCCATTCACCATCACTGAATCTTGGAAAGGTTGGGTTATAGGGTTGGGCGCTGTGCGCAACGCTATCACCGTTACTGAATACTGTTGTATCTAAACCCGCTAGTGACCCTTCGATATACTTAGGCTTAAGTTATTATTATTCTGCGAAACAAAATTTTTATTTTTTAACATTTGGTATTATATGGTAAAAGAACCAAATTATTAGGCTAGCTGCAATAGCACCATATACCCCTCCTTTTAGCCCTAACCACAATATATCTAATTTAAAAACTCCCTCAGATAAGTATGAGAGTCCTTCAAAAAACAGGAAAGTAACTAACACTATAAAATTTAAACATAGAGCAATTAGTAAGAAAATTTTTATCAATACAAAGAGGCTTTTTATCATTTCTGAGCCTCTTTATCTTTTTCTAAAAATTTTGGTACCAGCTCTGATACAACTGATCCCCCCATATTTCCCATGTTAGAAGGAAGAGAGTGCTGTGGGACTGGCTTAGTTATAGTCCAAATGCCTGTTGGTACCCATTCATACTGTTTCGATACAGGATTTAATTTCTTATTCATCGGTACCTTAATAATATTACTAGTTGCATATCCACCAGATGCACCAGCTTTACTTAATAATGCAGAAATAAACGGATCATCACCTTCAATTTCAGCAGTGTAATAACCTCCTACCGCATTCCAGGTTACTGTTGGATTGTATCCTTTTCCTGTTGTAATCGAGCCAATAACGCCGGCGCCAATAACATCAGACAGTTTAACTTCTCCGGTTATACCATATTGGATCCCTGCATTAGCCGCACTAGATATTCCTACTGCGATTAATTGCTCTTTACCTTTTGTGACACTATTGGTAACTATCGCTTTTGCTCCCATCACGGCGACAGGCCAAGAGCTCGGATCCATTATCACTACCAGCGTTCTATCCCCTTGCGTGATATTTTCTTGCAAGAATTTCAAATCTGTTCCATTAAGGTAATTCACTAAAGCGGCTACCACTGAGACTTTGCAATTTTGCATTTCATTATCTGGTTGACGAATCTCAGCTGAACTCAGATAATCATTCTGCATATTATCGACATTAAGCTCCTATGAAATAGAAATTTTAATTAAAACTTATTTACTTCACCAATATACCATTGTTCAGAATAATAAAGATCTCCCTCATCATCTTCATCAACTCTCAGAATTCCTAATTCTGAAAAACCGTTAGGTAATTTTAAATTCCACTCCTTACTTAAACTTCTATTACTAAGAAGGCCAGTTTTCCCTAGATAACTTTCTCCGGATTCCGTATGAAGCTTAAAATATTCTTCCGATGTAAATATGCATAATTCACTTGCAAACATATCTGGTAATACAATGTTGCATGTAACCCTTATATTATTTTCATTATGCGGTTTGGCCTGATAAATATTATAAGCCGCATCTATTAAAGCCTGAGCACATAATGATTGTATATTTTGATTAGTTTGCTTCCCCTGCACCAAAGCCATATGAACAGGGATTTTTACATTCCAATAGCCACATAAATAATTATCATCGGAGAGTTCTGGAAATTTAGCTCTATATGATTCTGACCATTTTTGCAATGTTCGCAATCTACGAGGTATTCCTCTCAGTTTTTTATTACTTAAAGCCAATCTCCGCATTGACATTTATAATTTCCTACCTTTTCCTGCTTCAGTTTTAACTTGATTTATAGTTCCATCTAAATTTAAAACAGCCTTGAAATCCCCTCTTTTATCAAACAATTCTAAGTGATTTTTATGCTGACCATCTAAATAATATTGGTCTCCTTTTTTGATATTAGTACCAATATTATTTGATGCCTGATACACACTCTGCCCCTGATAAACTTGACTAGTTTTTTGCGAACTTCCCTTCATTTCGCTACCAAAACCAGGCTGTCTAAAAAACTCACTCATATTACCAACTGCGTCTTGATTTGGTTGATATGGTGACTTGGTCCCCCTAATCCCAATCGCCGAAATCCCTGAACCTGCAACCGCGCCTCTAACCCCTGCGTTTTCGGCAATTTCTTTACCTTGCAGCGCAATTTTGACTGTCGTCGGTAAAGACTGATAAATCGCTTGCGCACTTTGGCCATTTTCGGCCTTCACAAAATTAGTCAACTGAGTTTGGTCTTCAGCACTGAGATCAGCAAAAATAGTAGCCCATTTCAATG
>UXGC01001543.1:3866-21035 GCA_900480045.1 Eurytoma adleriae | reverse complement strand
AGGACTATCCTACAGGAAATCGTTTCTGCAGGAAAAATCGCGAAATACCTGCAGGACGGTAGGATATCCTGCAGGATGTCCTAGAGAATGTCCTGCAGGACATTTCGGTAAGGGCCAATTAGCCTATAAAAACCAATATATAAACAAAAGAAAGCAGCCTTTCATTTGAGTTTTACTCAACTTATTGTAATATTTCATAGCGATATAACAATAATTATTGAAAAGCAATTAATTTTCCCAAAAAGCTATATATATATATATGGTCAAATAGGTCCTCCTTTTACTAGAAAAATAGTAATTTTTCTCAGCGTATGCTTCTACATAAAAAACAACGAAGATTGTGCAGTACACAGCTTGCTACTAAAACGTTACTTTATAAATATTAACATTTCTACAAGTAACCGGGAAGTTTGGTTGCAGGTGCAACCCAAAAAGGCAAAAACTTTATCTTACAAATCACAGTTGAAACGGTGAAAAAATCCAATAACACTTTTCCCAATGTTTTTCAAGAATAAAAGCTCGACTTACGATGGGTGTGTTATTGAAATCGATAAAAGAAGTCCGCGAAGAATATGAGGGAAGTTTTAAAATGACGACTCCGTTCTATCGACGGGAGAGGCCGGGCCGGGTGAGGTGGGCGTAGGTACACGTCGCGACGGCGAGCAGGAATCAAGTCGCGCGAAATTCGCCGGTAATCCGGCGGGGCTGCTCGCTTCCCCGATCCGCTCGCTCTTCCTGATCTCCCGAACTTTCGGTGGATCCGGAACGGCCCGACGGCTCGCGCCGAGGATTTTCATCTTTTATTCAGGCCTTATTTAAAGCGCGAGTGTCAAAACGGGCGAATCTCGACACTCGGGACGTAGGCAGCCTCGTCCGTGCCGCTGGGCTTAGGAAATTCATTATGCTTTACCGAACTGAGTGGATATAACTGTACGAGTGTCCCACCCTGTAAATAGGACCCTGTACGTACTTCTTACCTTGCGATTGAGTAGGGCTTACTTGAGACTTTACTGTAGTTGCGAAGCGATGAAAAAGTAACTCTTTTTTTCTTTCGTCTATTTAGCAATTGGCCCGCGACCTTCCCGGTGAGCCTCTGCCTCGAAATGCGATGCTTCAATGACAAGAGGATCCGTTTTGAATATAAAACTGAATTGAATTGGACTAATTAAATCTGGCGACTGAGTGTGACCCATATATGGGCTGTAAAGTGCAGGAAAGTTGGGGAATATTAAAAGGCAACCTTCATAGTTTTTTTGTAACTACAGAATTTTACTGTTCTGGTTACATAATTATAGAATTATCCATAATTAGAATAGAAAAATTCACATTGTTACTTAACCTTTTCATCGCCCGTGTTGCGTATAAATATCATTCAAGTAAAGTTTTTAATGATAAAATCAAATGTAAAATAAATTTATGGTTCCTACATCCCTGATTATTAATTTACGTTTGGACTAAATTTTAATAGTAACATATTTAAGACAATCTAGATAAAAAAAAATTTTTTTTAAATAATTTTGCTTTCTCCTAGAGGAAGCTTTGGAATAGTGATAAAAAAAAGTTTTGAGATAAGTTAATAGAAGTTTGTTTTCGATGATTTGGGGTTGAAATACACTATTTTAAAAAAATGTCCATATGCAGGTGTGTGTATGTGGGGGGGGGTGCGTGTGTATGTGTACGTATGTATGTAGTAAGACAGCGATTTCTTCCTTAATATTCTGTAAAATCTCACGTTTTTTGGGCTCAAAATTTTTGTTTTGTTTTTCTTAAGGCTGGTCAAAAATAATCTTCAGGATTCACCAATATAGTTTTTTTTTAATTTTTTGAAATTTTAGAACTTTATTTTTTTGTATTTTTTTATGTTAATTTCATATATTAAACATTTTATTTTTTAATGTTTTAATTTAAAGATTCATAAATCGGTTAAAAAAGTTCACCAACGCTTGTTTTCTTTCAATTTTTATACTGCTTTACATTATTAAAAAAATATAATTATAACAACGAATATTACTAACAAAAAATTCTTGTTCTTAATTAGTATAAATTATATCATAATAAATCATCATAACGAAAGCAATAAGCAATATTATAAATGTTCAAAATCTTTCACCCATTTCGATACTTTATACACGAGTCTGACCGGACGTATCTGTTTCTACTTCAATTACCATAAACACATAAATACGTAGTTAATAATAACCTGACCCAGTTTCCTGAGACACACTTCGTTAATATTGCAATAATTTAATATTTTATATAACTTAAAATTTTTTTATTAAGAAAACATTAGCTGTTGATTTCCATAATCAAAAAAGATTGAAAACAAAAATCATCGGTCAGTAAACCAAGCATCGCGATTTTTCTTAATTTTTTTTTAATAAAAATTCTATCGCACTCGGCATATTCGTGGAATTTAATTTCAACAAAATTCAATTTGTCTTGGCACCATGTGCTCGACAGAATTTTAAGGGTTTCAAAGTTTTAAAATATGTCAGTGAATTTATCGCGCGGATACCAGATGTGAGTTATTCGAAAAGAGATCAAAATGTAAAAGTTATTTAACCGAGGCGTAAAGGCACTATTTTTTTATCTCCTCGCTAGGAAAGTATTTGTTTGTCTTAACGCAGTTACTTAAACCTTGTACTCGATGTAAATGAAACTGCAATTTCGACGTTTCCCATCCACTTCATAAAACTTTGGTAAACTTTCTACTTTTTTTAGACTTTAAAACTGCTGCGGGTAGAACAAGCAGTGCAGTGCCAATCTATGTTTATCTCGTGTGCTTCGTGGATTCGGAAACTGTCGAAAGAATGTTTGAGACTTGGCACATTTGTACTCATCGAATATTCGTGTTTGTCTTGCTAAAGAATATACCCTAAAAAAAATTAACCCTCTATTTGTAAAATATTTGTTACGAATTTACTAAAAATGTTCACTGATATTTTATAAATAAAATTAATAAATAAAATAAAATAAAGAAAATATTTTAAGTAAATAAAGTAAAATTAGGAAAATATTTTAAATAAATAAATCAAGTATCAAAGTAATCTTTTAAAAATAATTTGCTCGACAACTTAGGAGGTATAGCACTTTACTGCTAATTTTTACTTATGTATATTTATAAAAAAAACTTTTATTCATAAATTATTTTTCCTGACTAAAAATGTACAGATATTTTATAAAAAAGATTAATAAAGTTAAATAAAAAAATTATTTAAAATAAATAAATAAATCAATTACCAAGATAATGTTTAAAAATAAATTGTTAGACAATTTAGACGGTATATCGCTTTAATACTGATTTTAACTCACTTAAGAGTTTCGACACTAGCATTTGAAACAAAGCTAAGCTGGTGCGTTAATTGCACCATTGTGCCGCGTCGAGACAAGGAGTAACCTATCCTGAGGGTCTTTCCTTCTGCATTCGCGTAAGACAATCCGGCTTTCGATTACAGCTACCCTATTTTGTATCACTTCTATGAACCGTAACAACGCACAATTCTCTTAATCATCGATATTCATCAAAACTTTTTAAAAATGTTTAGATCATTTGATTAGGAATTATGAGAATTTATTATACACATAAGCTGTAGTTTATATTAGAAAAAGTGACATCACGCAAACAAGAAAAATAAAAATATTGATGAAAATTTTTATTTTTAAAATATTTTTTAAAGAACTCTGCTTAATAAACTCAGGTGAGACTCAAATGGTAATGTGTTGCTGTACTAATTTTTTAAAAAAGGATTTTTCTTGCATTTTAATCCACCATTTGGTGTTATCATCTGGATGTTGTAAAACTTTTTAAAGCAATTTAAACATTTTTTTTGCCTAGAAGGCTCCTGACGCCCGATCGCGAAGGTTGTCCTTTCGGTCTCACTATGCAAAAAGATAGTTTACACACCACGAGCACGTTTGTCGCTCTTGGCTTCGCCTCGTGTGGCTTACCTGTGATTTGATACATTCTTTACTGTTACTCCCTATAGATGTCTTATATGCTATTTACGTTAAAAAAAATTCGAGGTCAGATCTCAGGCGAAATTTCACCTAAGAACTCACATAAGTACTCACCTAAGATCTCACCTAAGTACTCACCTATGATCTCACCTGAGATTTTAATCTGAGATATTAGTCTAATATTAATCTAACTTATATTTCGAAAAAGGTAATATGATAATAACATTATCGTCCAATCAGTGTATTAATATGCATCAACCACTTGCTGTACAGTATGATAATATAAACATGATTTTCTAATAAAGAATGATAACGTGGACTGAAAATAATAAATAAAAGATTAGGCCCTTCATAAAGCTCGTAAGATTGTGTTCTCGTGCCATCAAGTTGAAATAGATGTACCTTCTTCGCCTTCATTTCTCGCCCTTCGATCGTCGCACTACTTCCGTCGTGCTCAAATCAATCCATTTCCCGCTGATTTTACTTCCTTTCGACCTCATTTTCTCGTTTCCATCATCCATTGCTCAGAAAAAGTTCCCCGCTCAAATCGAATATTCGTAATTCCAAGGGCTGGCATTAACGCATTTCACTCTCCCCCCTCCCTCTCTCTTTCTCTCTTTCTATCTATTCTTCCCTTTCTCTCCTACTCATACTTTCTTCCCTCTCTCTTATTAAGTCCTTTTCTTACACATACTCCCTGTCCTCTAATTACAACCCTCTAGCTCTCGAGCTCACACTTATCCTTTTTTGCATTTACCCTCTCATTCTATCTCTATCACATTCCTGCTCAATACTTTTCTCATTCACTACCTCTCCAATGCTCACTCTGTCATTATCACTCTCGCTGTCCTGCTTTATCTTTTACTCATCTTCTACCTCTTTTTCTCAATCTCTTACTCATACTCTCAACTTACTTAATCTCTCACTCCTTGTCTCTCTCTTTTTCACTGTATTAGTGACTTTGGCTCTACTCTCAATCTTTCTTTCTTTCTCTTACCCTCTTACTCTCACTCCCTTCTATCTCTCTATCTCTCTATCTCTGTCTATCTCTCTATCTCTCTATCTCTCTCTATCTCTCTATCTCTCTATCTCTGTCTATCTCTCTATCTCTCTATCTCTGTCTATTTCTCTATCTCTCTCTACCTCTCTCTATCTCTATCTCTATCTCTCTCTATCTCTCTCTATCTCTCTCTATCTCTCTATCTTTCTCTATCTCTCTCTATCTCTCTATCTTTCTCTATCTCTCTCTGTCTTTTTCCTTTCACTCTTATTTTCGCTCACTTACTACTTAGTTTCAGTCTCTGCCCTATTCTTATTCGCACTCTCTCATTCTCACTCCTATCTTTCTCTCTGCCTCTCTCACTCTCATTCCCCTCACTCTCACTTTCTCGTTCTCACTCCCTGCCTCTCTTTCTCTTTCTCTCTCCCTCTATCTCTCTCTTTCTCTTTCACTCTCTCACTCTCCACCCTGTCTCTGCACCTCTCTCATTCTCACTAGCTCACTCTCCTCACTGTCTCTTTCTCTATTTCTCTCTCGTTCTTATTCTCACTTTCACACTCTCTCTTGCCATCGTTTTTCTCGCTCTTTTGCTCACTCTCTCGCACTCCCTCTCTGTAACTCTCTCACTCTCTGTCTTTTACATTTTTAGTCTCACTTACTCTTTCCTCACTTCCACTCCCTGCCTCATATTCTGTCTTTCTCACTACATTTTCACTCTCTCACTTTCTCATTCTTATATTGTCTTTCTCACTCCCATTCTCTCTCACACACACACTCTCTCTCTCTCACTCTCTCCCCCTCTTTCTCTCACCCTCTCTTTGTCTCATATGCATACATTTTCACTTCGTCCGCCGGTCGTTCTCTGCACCCTCGGCTCGACAAATCGCTTTGCGCGCCACGAGCCCGCACCGGTCCTTTGAAAGCAGACACCTTCGCCTCTCCGCGGCGCACTGCGCGCGTGTGTCCTTGACAATTTCTGGCACACGGAGCGAAGCCGCCAATGCCTCTGTATCTTCCCTCCTATATACATCCGCAGCCTCGCTCGTAACGTTTTCAATTTTCGCCCGACCCGTACGACTGTGCGCGCGAAATTATACACAGATTAATGGAAGTACCCTTGGTGCCGCGCACCCCTCGGCGAGCGCCCCGAATTTTACCTCTTGTCTGGCGGCTGCGCCAGAGCCTGCGCTCAAAATGAGAATGAGACCCGTAAAGCCTTTATTCCTCCTGGCTACCGAGTAATTTCCCACCGTCATTTTCTCCGTTATTTCGTTGCGTGTTAATTGAATGAACGCGAGAAAAATGTTAATTGCTTCGGAGCTGCATTATGTCAATTATGAAAATAATTATGGGTGACATATGTATAACAGTAATTGTTAGTCTTTATTAATGTTAGTATAGGATACACGTTTGCATGTGTTACATTTTCGTGCCAGCGTGAGGATTAAATTGCGACTTACATAAATTTCTCTTTATAAAAGAAATTCCTAATTATTGGTTCTTTTACATAATACAAAAATTATATTATGTTACACTAAACCGATAAGATTAACTTTAAAAATGGTAAGATCCACAATTGAAAAAGTTTATGTCAATAAAAAAAAACATTAAGTTTCTTATGCATGATACAATTTATTAGCATATTATTAGAAGAAAATGTGTATAATACTGATAATAAAATAAACGGATACTACTTTGACAACCAAGGTAGAAGTGAAAAGGAGATCTTACTCCTAGCTTTTAAAGTGATCAAAAGCTTTACCACCCAAAGTTTTATGCTCACAAGAATACTAAAATAATAAAGCATAGTCTTGAACTTTTTAATGATGTGCTGAAATTGGCTTCTTGCCAAACATTTTAGACGAATATTTCGATGAAGACCAAAAGTACACGTAAGGTAATACAGATGTCTAAAATTAATATTTGGCTAATTGAAATATCTACAAGCTATTTTTAAAATTACACTTTTTGGACTTCAATTAGTAGGTTCTTTATTAAATGTTTGCAAACTACGATAGTTGTAATCTTATACTCACTTACTACTCGTCAAATTCTGCCTTGATGAATTGAAATGTTTATTGATGAAAGTATTAATGAATGGTTTAAGAATTTAATAAAGCAACACGCAGAGGCACCATAGGAGACTTTTTGGGTTGCGTGACTGAGTTTGGAATGAATGACCACAGAATTAGCCACAATACTTCTTCAACGATGTCTTAAGAGATGGGCGATGAGAAAACTACATGGAAAGAAAAATTTTGGAGCCTTTTTTTAATATCTCATTTGAAAATAATAATAATAATAATAATTTTGGAACCTTTTCTTAATATCTAATTTGAAAATAAGAAATTGTTCATAATTGATAAAGAAATATCTCAAAAAAAATATTTACATTGTAGGGAATACATAAATTTCTCTTTGCGTATATTATTCAGGGAATAGTGCCCCGTGAATGGGAAGAGTAAAAGGGCGGAATAGAATATTATGAATAATATAAGAGCAGAAAAGCACATGATGTTTGTGCTGTAATGTAAAAAGATGTAACAATTTGTACTTGAAATAACTAAATGTCTGATCGACGCATATCCTCTCTTTAAAAAACGATGGCAGGATGTTGTGAAGCCTCGAATAAATAATTGGATAATGGTTAAATATCCATTGGCGCCAAAATTCAAAATTTATGACCTTTATATTTTAGTTTAATTTTGGTTTATTTAAATAGAGTAATGAATTTAATATGAAGTTTTTAAATTTTCTAATTCTACTTTAAATTTACCCTTATGAAAATATCCTGTAGGAAATCCTATAGGAATAAATATCCTATAGCAAATTAATCCTATAGGAATCCTATAGGAATTTCTATAGGTCTTTTAGGGCGAAAAAGCTATAAGAATAGGCTCCCTATAGGACACCTATAGGAAATCTTATAGGATATTTTCGTAAAGATATATATATTAATTAGATTCGTTAATATCTAAATTTAAACTTACGGAAATATTCTGTACGAAATACTATAGGAACAAATATCCTATAGCAAATTAATCCTATTATAGGAACTCCTACAGGTCTTTTAGCGCGAAAAAGCTATAAGAATAGGCTCCCTATAGGACGCCTATAGGAAATCTTATAGGATATGTTAATTAAATTCGTTAATATATGCTGATTTAATTTAATTTCTAACCACAAAAATGAAACAGCAACATAACCTGACATTTAGTCTATTATGTTTTGAATATAAATTAAAAAAAATTACTGCCCTTCTGAAATAAAAAGAATTTATTGATAATTAAGCATTTTTCGGAAATTTATGAAAAGTGAAGAAGAAGTAATTGAGCGGATTTACTAGTCACGATAAAAATATAGATACAATTGAAATTTTCCTTAACAATTGATTAACCATAAGTACAATCTTCTTTTATTTACAGTATAACTGCGACAAGTATATCACTCAAAATATTATCAACACTGCCTAACAAAATGTTTATAAATTACCTAAACGCTAAACTTATACGTGAAGCATACGATTTAACAAATATCTTTCTGAACTGAACACTGACTATACATCACCAAATAGATAAATTGTCTAAAGTTGTGAAATAAAATTCACAAAAAAGGTGAACAGGTTTTAATAGATCGCCAGCAGCAAGTGACTTTATTTCTTAAACCGCCAAAAAAAAGTGTTCAACTTAAAGCACGTTCTTTCAAATGTGATCGACCTCAGCGTGCAATTATTTCAAATGTTACATCAGTTTAGAATGGAAGAAAAGCGATGAAAAAATGAAATTTAAAAACCAGTCGGACGGGCTGAAAAAAATCGCAAACAAGTTCAACATCGGTCGGAAAGGACCACAATTTGACGAAACGATCCCAGCGACGTTTTTTAACCCGCGCGGTAAACCATCAAACCTCGCAGCCGCGCGCAAACTGGAGCGCGAAATCCGGCGCGCCGTTCGTCGTCTTACGCTTTATTTCGTATTATACGCCGCGTAATGTTTATAATTCCGCGTGACAATGCGCCGGGGATCACCGAAGACGGCAGCGCGGAATTCGGAATTTCCGCAACCCCCTTGTGCATTTCCCGCTGCGCACAATGCCCCTTCTTTTTTTCGACGACGCGCTATAACGACGCGTCGTTTACGACCCCTTAAAGGCCGCCTCCGTACTGACCGGGCCGTATTATAACGACTGGCGCGAGGCTCCTTTTTTCCAGCCACGCGGCAGATTTGCGTACGTGACTACGGGGATGCCGCGCCACTCGCGCGTATACGTCAGCCGCCCCCCGGCGTGTATTATACGCGCGTATATCGACGCCATCGCGATGATTACATTTGCATAAAAGGGCTCCAGATGCAGACGCCGCGACCTTACTTCCGGCTTTTTATTTGCATGAATTCACTCGGATTACGAGGCGAGAGAAAAATGTGCAGTAATTTATTACGTGGAGCGTATTGATTCAGCGAGCGTGGTGTGTATACAACATCGCGACGAGGCGGCACTTTGCAATATTTTAATCTACTTGGCCTGGCTCTGCTTCTGGAGGCAGCAAATCTTTTAACGAGTGGAAAATTTACAGAGGATTTCTTTTTAGGGAGGGCTGTTCGTTCCCTCTATAATTTAAGTAAAAAATAAGGTAAATAAGTTTGAAAGCTTAATGTATATTACAATCGTTAATTACGCCATTTAATCTGAATGTTCCTGTATGTATGAATAACATCCTCCATCACGGCTTAGCCTGTGATAATAATACAGAAAGTATCTTCCCAAGGTTTAGAGTCAAATAGGGGAGAGCGGGGCATAGTGGGTCACGCAAACTATTTTGGGCCACCTGTTCATCCAAATTTGATCTGTAACCCCTAAACTTAACGTATAATTTCTACGATACCTCAAGTTCAGGGGGTGTAGATCAAATTTAGATGATAAGGTGGCCCACAAACACGCCTCTAAAAAATCGTAAGCGTGGCCCACTATGCCCCGCTCTCCCCTACAGAAATTAATATTTGGATATTTTCAGAGATGACCTTTGTAAACCCTACTGAAAAATCTCAGGCGAAACCTCAGGTGAGATCTCACCTGAGATCTCATGCAACTTTTTAAATAAAAGTTGGACTGTAACTTTAATTGGTTAAATAATGATCTTTCTCATTTTTGAGTGTGTCATATGGTGTTACCATCCTGATGGTACATCGGAAAACACATGCTATAAAACCTTTTATAGCCATTTTAGCATTTTTAAACTTTTGAAAAAATTTCCCATCTCACCTGAGAAATTTTTTCTCAAATTTAGAACTGCTGAAATGGCTGTAAAAGGTTTTATATCAAAAATGAGAAAGATCAGTATTTAATCAATTACAGTTACAGCCTAACTTTTATTTAAAAAGTTGCATTAGATTTTGGCATGAGATCTCAGGTGAGATCTCACCTGAGATTTTTCAGTAGGAAATTAACAGGAATCATATTCCATAATTTCTGAAATTCCAAAGTTATCGATGAAAATGTTAGATTATTTGAGCCTTTATTTAGATAAATATATTGTACAAAAATCACTCGACAAAGAACAATTGTAGATTCATAGTTCAAGTCGAGTCCCAAACTCGAGAGCGCATAAATAGCTATTGTAAACAGGGTCCGAGAAAAGGTAGTTTTATGACGACGGATTAGGAAAAGTGTAGCGCACAAGAAATATGACCAGTACCCTTCGGTTCCAGTGCAATTTAATACACATGCGACACAGCTTGCTTGGCTACTAAAACAACGGTTCCTTCAAATCGTCATTTTCATTTTTGCTTTTAAGGCTTAGTCTCAGGCTCACTCTCTAGGCAGCAGTCCTCATGTACAGACGTACCTTCCTCGTGTTAAATAAATTCGTTTAAGTTAAAAGTAAAAGTATTCTGCGTTTTAACTTTATTTACTGATTCACCTGCCTCATATTCCAATAGAAAAAAATAAAAACAGGATTAATTTAATTAATTAATTATTAATTAATTTTCATCCCTTTATATGGTTGGATTAGATTGCGAATCTCTAGTTACAGCAGTTTGGTAAGGATGTTAATAAATGACTGTCCAGGAGTATTACTCCAGGAGTATTACCCTTGCTTGGATTATGAATATTGTAACAAAACAACACTTTTGAAACAATCCCTCGGTGATGTTTTACGTAATTGTACAAGGATCGCAAATGTCTATTTTTAATTTAAAGGCATTCTATATATTTACACAGGAAAATATCCCATATACCCTTTGCACCCTTAGGAAAATAAACTAATGATTGACAATAGTTTTACCCATATTTTTTGGAACTGCGTTGGCGTAACTACTGGAAGAAAAAAAATTGCTTCCAGTAGTTATGCCAGTAGTTAAAAAAAACTATTGGTAAAATTATTGGCAATCAGTAGTTTTGCCAGAAGTTTTGCCAGTAGTTATACCAGCAGTTACACCTGTAGTTCCTTTTCATAAGGGCACTAATAATCTGTATTATAGAGTTTCGCAAATTAGTTTTAATGAAACATAACTATTAAAATAAATAAATAAATATAGTTATTGATAATAAACATTTATGCAAAAATTTATGAAACAATATTAGTATTCGACAGATGTGATGCCTACTACAGCAACATTTTATCGGTCACTCGAATAAGCATTTTTCGCATTTACCATATTTCAGAATCAGCATCCCAAACAACATAAAAAATTTATATCGTACGTCCTCCATCGCTGACACAAGACTAAAAGAGAAATAAATTTTAATTATTCACTGTAAAATTTTTTTTTGGAAATCAAACTATCCCTAATAGGAAGCGAAGCCAAAAATGCCGAGTCCATCGGAAACAGTGTATATATAGGCCTGTAACATTTTTTATGGCAGCCGTGCCATTGTCATTGTAATTTTTACGGACGCTCCGGAGGAAATTTCCGAGAGCGAGAGGCGCGCGGAATCTCATTTTTTTCAATACCCCTCGCAGTGCCACCATAAAAATTACAATATTTCCAAGTCAGCAGCGGAAAGGCCTCGGCAGCTGCCTCCTCTCGACGTCGACGCCGACGGAACCGTCGTAAACACAGCGGCTGTGGGTGTAGAGGATAGCAAAAAAAAAGACCGAGCCAATCGAAGAGACGCGGAAGAAGCGGAGACGCATTTTTGACGGGCCGCGGATTACACGGGGCCGTGGATAGGCTCGCGGAAGCGAATAACGCGGAGCGCAAAATCAATGGACCGGGGAGCGGCCTGTCTGTCGGTGCGCCTCTCGTATAAGTGCCTCCTTTTTTTTCGGAAAGTCATCCGCGAACGCGAGGGTCGACCTCAGCGGGGAGGCCGCGAGGCGCCAGATTGAAGGTCAAGTTTTTGTCGCGCCTTCTTGCACGCGCCCCTCCAAATCCCCCGAGGCTGCGTACTTAGAAGTGCGCATCACTGATTCGTCTGTTTACCCGCAATTTGTGTTCAAACTTTGCCAAATTTAACAGATTTTTTTTAAAAACTTATTTTTAAAATTTTTTCATAAAATGATTGTATATTTACTTCTGAAATATTACATGGTTATTTTAGTATTGTAGAGATCACTTGAAGTTTTTTCAATTTCGTTAAGTTTCATACGATTTACTAAATTTTCGTTTTATATAAGAGGGAAAACTCTAAATCCTAACTTTAAATCGTATGAAACGAATATGGAATATTCGATCTTCCTTCACTCTTTAAAGGTATGAACATTATTAGTTACATCAAGTCTTCAATTAAGTAATTCTGAGCCACTTTAAAATTTTTCTTTTTCTTTTTTCATTTACGTTTTTCTGCCCTTTGAATATTAAATAAATAAATAAAAATCAAATACGTGAAATTATTAAAATACGAGAATTCAGAAGGTGGAAAAAGTAGAATAATAATAATAATTCTTTTGATGTATTTACAATTTGCAATTTGGATTATTTACTTTTTAAACGTTTTACTTTCAAGCGTACAAATATTTGACGAATCAAGGGCAAAAGCATTAAATAAATACTGATTTTTCCTCGGGTAAATCTCAGCGGAGTGTGTAATTATCAAGCTCTGAAAGATTCAAAAAGCCCGGGTGTATGCGAAAGATGAACGAGGAGAAAATGAAAGAGGGCGAAAGAGCGAGAGGGCGAAAAAAGGGTCTTTTGAAGGCGTGGACAGGATGACTACAACGGCGTTATTCCAGCGGGCAGGAGCGTAAGTGAATAGGGTACGAGCATAGCAAGACGACGAGAGGCGTATATACGAGCACGGGCTTGTGTTAGAGTTCCAAAGTCAAACAGCGATGCTTTCCTCTTCTCGCCCTTCGCTACACGCTATATGCCTGCACATGACACCAGTGTATAGAGAAAGAGAGACAGACGCAGAGAGAGAGAGAGAGAGAGAGAGAGTGAGAGAGAGAGAGACGAAAATGATGGTAACGCCGGCATACCACCTATCGCACCGTGGTGCCAAAGAATATTTCCTAAAATCTCTTTTGAAACCCGACCGAAAATAAAATAGACACCGTGGAACAAAAGAGAGCAAGGAAGAGAAAGAACGACAGAGAGAGAGAGAGAGAGAGAGAGAGAGAGAGAGAGAGCGAGAGAGAGAGAGCGATAGAGAGAGAGAGAGAGAGAGAGTGGGAGAGAGAGAGAGCAAAATTGTGATAGTTAAGTAGTAAAAGAGTAAAATTTAAAGAGTGTGTTCGGGAGAAAACCAGTAAGAGAAAAAGAGACTGTGTCTGTGAACTTTCTTCTTCACAGTCACAGTCACAGAAGAGAAAGAAAAAAATACCATAGTGAGATAAAGAAAATGCTTGAGGGAGAGATGAAAGGAAAGAGAAAAAAGAATTTAATAGGAGCGAAAGAGAAAGAGAGAGAGAGAGAGAGAGAGAGAGAGTGAACAATAAAATATTTGAGAATGAGACAGGAAGAAAGAGAGAATGAGAGGGAGAAAGAAAAAAATGTGAGAGTGAGGATAATGAGAGAGAAGAAGTGAAAAAGGGAGCAATAGGGACAGAAAAAGAGTGTGGTAGGGAAAAAATGGAGAGAGTAAAAGGCAGTGCAATGGGGAAAGAAAGAGTGTACGATATGGAAAGACAGAGAGCGCTCGACAGAATAATCGTGTGTGTGTGAGTGTGTGCGCGCGCGTGTGCGTGATAGAGAGAGAGAGAGAGAGAGTGCGAAAAAGCAAAGGATAGGCATAGCTGTCGCGCTCCTCTCCTTCTCTGCTCATATAAGCCAGGATTTAACCAAAGGCAAATTTGCAAGCGAAAGAGCTCGGAGACTGCGAATTTGGATGCGCGAGGAAAGTATATGCATGTATAAACTGTGACTGCGGTTTCGGCTCGTCGCTTTGCTTCAGAGATAAAGAAAGGCTTAGAGAGGCGATTCGATTAATTAGCAAGCTCGCATATGGTAATCGAGAGGTAGCTTAAGCGAAACGAGGGAGTAACAATTTGCTCTTGCTAATGTTTAAATCGATCGCATAGTGATTGCCTGGTTGCTCAATTCTGAAAATAATTTGGAAATATTAATGAAAATAAATATAAAAAATTCTGATGCTTTATTTTGATTTAATGTATATTGTTAAAGAACTGAAGCAATTAGACTGTTAGTACTGCACGACATTATCTTTAAGGTATATGACAGTCACTTATTATTTCCTTTTTTAAAGGTAAATTATTAAATTTTAAAAGCTATTAGCTCTTTTTATAGTCATATTCTTAACGGTTTTGTCATTTTAATGTATCCTAAATGTTTTCACTTAGCGCTGCATCAAGATAAAGCCCTAAATGATGCTTTTTGACGACAGCCAACGACATTGAACCAGTAACACGTGTCCAGTGCAGTTATAGTATACAGCAATGTATATAAATACAAAAATAAAACGAAGTATACTTCATTTATAAAACAAAAATTAAAAATATTTGCTTTACAAATAAAACATTTCAGACAGGGTGTCCCAAAAGTAAATTTGGACCTTGTCGATTTTTGAAACTATGAAAAATATACAAAAAAAAATAATCAGAACAAAGTTGTTGAGTGAAGAGGGTACAACTGATGGTGGTCTTGGATTTGACCTCATAGACCATTTTCTTGATCATTTGAAGCTTAAATCCGATTTTTCAAATAGAAATCCCTTATTTTTTACTCGAAATTTAGAGATGTAACATAACAAATTGATCTCCAGAAATCATTTAGAATTCAAATTTATTTTTTTAAATGGAAAAAGGGTGGCAGCAGAATACTTTCAAATGGAAAGTGCAGAAGCACACCAGGAGATCTAAACCAAGGTCATTATCAAAAGGCTCCCTCTTGACTCGAAAACTTTTTTTTGGGTCGCTTTTCTATATTTCTTATAGTTTTAAAAACACACTTGTGTATACCAAATGATTATCGACTATACTTATTTCAATTTCGCATCAACAGTTTCTGGTCAGATCTTCCATATTAGTTTCCGCAAAATGCTTCAATATGCTTCAAGAGGTCATACGGTCAATAATATTTTAAATAAAAATTAATTTTTTCGTATAAAGAAAAATAAACTTAAATCTTCTACAAATAGATGTATTTATTTGCATATTCTCAGCAAATCCGTTCTACACAAATAAGTCAGCAAATATTCGCTGAATGCAAAATCTCGCAATTATTAAGATAAAATTTACTAATTTCTTATACAAGTCTTAAGACTCGAGTGACTACGAAGTTCGTGAGTCAGACACCTTGCAAAACGAAAAAGTCGCAATCAGCAAAAAAAATTAAAGTATAGGAAAAAGGATTAGAGCATTATACTAAATTGAATCTAAAAAAACAAAATTAAAAAAAATCAATAAATTCAATTTTCAATCCCAAATGTATATGCAAAACGACAAACAAATCCGCTACACTTTGAACGTACAGCAGCTTAAAAAAAATCAAACTGAATCGGCAGCGCTGTCACCAATTCATATAAAGCTGCAACATTACGCACTCGATAAAAGTCCCTTATCCGGCGCTGGAAAAACATTCACAAATTAGCGATCGCTGCTCGCAACGTAGCTGGGTGGCTGGCGCGCCAGCCTCATGATAAATTAAGAATAAATTGACGGCGCGCCGTTCGATAGGATCGGGGCTCTCCTGAAAAGTGCGCTTTTTCCCGCGCGCTTAGGCCGCCGCCACAATGCGACGCGCGGAGCCAGGGATACACGTTTCGTCACAGCCGAGGCGCGAGAATCGCCGGGGGGAAAGAAGGAGCCGCGAGGAGGCCCCATAAATCCTCCGCCGAGCAGGTAAATGCCTTCGCTCATGGGAAAGAACTTTGCCACCGCGGCCTGTGTTGTCGGCTCACATCAGCAAACGGAGTTTTCTCTTCGTCGAGCGCTAAGAACTCACGAGCTATTCTTAATTCTTATGAATTTGTTATCATTGTAATTTCAATGACATTAGATTGCAATGATTGTAAGAGTTCAATCGGTTTTATTCAAAGATTGAGTATTTTTTTATTTTCACTAGAACCTTCCTTCAGCTACTATCCACTCAGAGCTAAAGGTAGTATATAACCAAATGAGACAGCACATTCGTTAGTGGGAAACATAAGACTTAGAGCCCACCTGGAGGAAAATGTGTTATTAAACACTGCTATGTTTTTACATATATCAAAGAAACAATTTCTTGATTTTATTCAACGAATGATTTTTATTTGTTATTTAATGATTCTTAAAATACGAAGCTACAAAACTGATTTACGAATGAATAATTTTAATTTGAGTTTTGGTAAATTTTATTAAAACTTGAAAATTATCAGCAAGAGGATGTATTGCAATTAGGAAGAGGAAAAGAGTTGAAAATATAACAAAATATGGAAGAAAAAATAAAATTCTAAAAGAAAAAGTTGTAAGCACATGCTGATTAATTAGAGAAATTAAAAAATGAGAGAAGAAATTGATAAGAATAGAGGGAAGAAAAAAGTGCAGTGTTTAAAGTATATAATCAAAATGTTCTTTTCTAAAGACTATTGTTACGTTAATTACATTTTTAGATTTATTATGAAAAGGCATAGGTAAACCGGTAGATAATTTAACTCTTCTGAATTAATCGCCATTTTTATCTTCCATTTAGCTTCATTTTTCTGCCATCAGAACTGCCTTGTTTTATACTGCATTCGAATTCTCCTGTATTAATCCACTTTCGCTTGATTTTCCGTATCCCTTAGACATTCTTCTTCTTCGCTTCATCCTTGGATCCTTCTATCACTCGAATTCT
>UXGC01001542.1:0-21052 GCA_900480045.1 Eurytoma adleriae | reverse complement strand
CAATGGGTATGGAAAAGGAATAAAGTCCTATCCAACGCGGCGAAGGGAGTAGCAGGCAAGTTTGCTCCCAAATTCGCTGGGCCGTTCCAGATAACGGCGATCCTTGGAACGAACACGTACGAACTACGTAACAAAAAGGGACGAACGGTATCACCAGTTCACGCCGAACAAATGAAACCGTACGTCCCGGAAGAAGAGCCTGCCCTATTGAAAATGGAGGCGCAACTTTTTACGACACTTTTTACGCCACTTTTCACGTCACTTTTCACGACACTTTTTACGGCGCTTTCCGCGCCACCTTATCGAGCGAAAAGTGTCGTAAAAAGTGGCGCAACTAATTGCGCCACTAATGTTCAAAAATAGTATAAAAAAAATTTAGAAATATTATTTAATACAATATATATTATAAATAAATATTAAAATAAATAGATAAATATATTAAACATAAGTACATAATATTTTTCCAGCGATATTTTAAGCAGAGATTTTTTATTTTTCGCATCGAAGGTGTTACTTGTCGGCGTTCATGTAGCCGATGTCTCACCGATCAGGTGTTCCTGGAGCCTTGTCCCCCAGCGATATACGTATATCGGACGGTATATCGGGCGCGTATCGGAGCGCCGCGGTGAAGTAACTGTCAGTCAAGTTATGTAGGTTGGTTAGTAGATAACAACTTATTTAATTAACAATTTAAATTTACAAATTAAATTACACATTGTAAATAAATATTTTACTCTTTTATTTACTGTTACACTGTTGGATGACTGCACTTTATGTTCATTATTACATTTTTTTTTAATTTTCCCTCCGCATCTACTAACCAACCTACATAACTTGACTGACAGTCACTTCACCGTGGCGCTCCGATACACGCCCGATATACCGTCCGATATACGTATATCGCTGGGGGACAAGGCTCCTGGGCACCTGGATATCGTCCACAGGATCAATTGCTGATTTTTTTGTTACTATCTGTTAAAAGTGAAGGCGTTACTGTAGCATGTTGTGAAGTATTTAAAAACGAATTTGATTTTTGGATAAACATTAAACACGCGGATTTTTAAATAAATTATTTAAATTACATTTCAAATAATCTGAATTTGAAAATTAAGAATAAACCTAACCTCACAAATTCAATAAATAATAATAAAACATAAATGCTTATTTCTTTTTATTTCTGTTATTTTAATTTTTATAATCCAGCGCATCATAGCGCAAGCGCCTACGAGGGTTGACCGGCCTATGGCCGTGCAAGGCGATTTCTGCCTCCCTTAATTTAAACATTTTACATCTTAAAACGTGACTTATTTTCATCAAATACTCAACTTGCTGAGACATCTTCATGGCCGGCCTAAAGTTTGCTAAATAATCAGCGTATAGACCTGCAAAGCAAGATTTTTTATAAACTATAACAATTTAAATTATGAAATTAATATTTATTCATATAAAACTCACTAATTAGTAATCTTAATTTCTCTTTCTCAATTAATTTGACAGGAGACCGACCAGGAATGTTGTTTAATACTTTACTTAGGTCCAGTGCTCTATTACTAAGCTCAGACGCACTCCACAAATTCATAGCCAAATCTAATAAAAACAGCGATGGCCTTTTGCGTCTTTTGAGCATCTCCCACTGCATATTGCTAATATATTGCCCGTCTCCTAAATAAATCTGAAAAGGAATGAAACTGATTAACAGTTTTCGCGATTTTCAAAATATGAATTACGTAATTATATAATACCTTATTATCTTCTGCCCTTAATTCATATCTTCTCCTCGCATCTGCTGCACCGGGATTATCTCCTTGATAATATTTGATTGAATGCAATATTATTTTGCCCAGCCGCTTGATAAAGCGCATGTTTCCTAATACATATATAAATATATAATATATACTATAATATTTCTAATATATATATATATATATATATATTACATACACACGCACACAATAAATATTTTTTGGTTTTAATTATCAGAAATATATTCATTGCTTACAATTTGTTATCAGTTAATAAAATTTATTGTTAAAACTGTCTGCTGAATTGTCATATTTTTATACTAATAATTATATTAAAAGTTGTTTATTTATTTTCTTAAAATAATTGTTAAACCCGGGGTTATAAATCTTCCAATTTGAAGTAATTCTTTTCATCATTAAAGGTGGCTATAATGAGCGATTTTTCCGAAATAAGGATTTAATTTTAAAAAAACGAAGAGAATGTCGAAGCCGGTACGGTAGATTCTTATCATGGGTTTCACATCTCCTTAACGATATATCATGCAACATCTAATCTACATGCAATTTTACATGAGATCAGCTTTATTATTTTCACGTGGGACGTATATGTCAAAAATGATCTTAAAACGTACGTTTTTCAAAAGAAGTATCTTACCTTGCGGGTTTTCACGACCTCTTACATTCTCATTATCCTCGTGCAATTCAGGAAGTCGAGGTGACTCTCGGTGTGGCGATCGCGATGACGGTAGAGTTGCTCTATGAACAGCCGTTCTATCACGCGACGTCCTACGCCGCAACGGTGACGGAGTTTCACGAGGCCTCTCATCAAGTGACTGATCCATCGCTGTAGGAATAACCGCTGGTGGAGATCTCCTGTCAGTCGGCTGTGATGCTGATTGTAATTTTGTCGATTTTCTGTTACCATCATTCGGTGATTCATCCTCTGAAGATGAAAGCAATCGCTTATTTTTGCATAATGCAATGTTTTTTTTCAAATTTTCCATGATATCTGAATGAGACGACTGGTCATCTGCATCTGAGTCATATATTGTCTTCCTCGACACATGTGACTGTGAGTTACAAGACCTTGAACATGATCGTGAGGAACGCGGCCTTGACTTAGAAGACCTTGACTTTTCTGACCTTGAGCACCGTGATCGTGACGCGCGCGACCTTGACTCACGTGACTTCGACCTTGACCTCCCTGATCGTGTCTCACGTGACCTCAATCTTGACCTCCGTGATCGTGACTCACGTGACCTCGATCTTGATCTCCGTGATCGTGACGTGCGTGACCTAGACCTACGTGACCTCGATCTTGAGCTCCGTGATCGTGACGTACGTGACCTCGATCTTGAGCTCCGTGATCGTGACGTGCGTGACCTAGACCTACGGGACCTCGACCTTGACCTCCTTGATCGTGAAGCGCGAGACCCAGACCTACGTGACCTTCGACTATACATGGAACTGTCACTTGAACTTAAAGTATCTCTTGACTTAGATGTATCTCGCAATGTAGATCTTTTCGTAGGCTTTGGCTTGTTACTTGAATTCAACTTATGAGACTTAGATCTATCACCTGACCTAGATTTATTACTGATCTTGATATTATGTGTATTTTGTTTTTGTCGTTCATCTTGTGTTCCTACTTCTTGTGATTTGTTCTTGATATTATTTATATTTTGTTCTTGTGCTTCTTGTGCCTTTTCTTTTTGTGATTTGTTCTTGATACTTGTATTTTGTTCTTGAGTTTCATCTTGTGATTCTTTTTCTTGTGCTTTATTCTCGATATTATTTATATTTTGTTCTTGTGCTTCATCTTGTGATTCTTTTTCTTGTGCTTTATTCTTGACATTATTTATATTTTGTTCTTGTGCTTCATCTTGTGATTCTTTTTCTTGTGCTTTGTTCTTGATATTATTTATATTTTGTTCTTGTGGTTCATCTTGTCCTTCTTTTTCTTGTGCTTTGTTCTTGATATTATTTATATTTTGTTCTTGTGGTTCATCTTGTGCTTCTTTTTCTTGTGCTTTGTTCTTGATTTTATTTGTATTTGGTTCCTCTGCTTTGTCAATGAAAGTTGGCACACAAACTGGTCGATTTAAGTTTGCGAGCACATTTTTACTTCTTGTTTGTAACACGGTAGATTTAATCTTTGTTTTCTCTTTTTTACTCTGAAAAAAAAATAAAGAAATTTATTATAAAATATTGACAATCATAAACCAATATGGTATGGAGAAAGAAAATTACCATTACTAGATCAGATTTACTGTAACTTGGTTTAAAAAAAATGTCATCTGAGTCTGTACTTGAAAAGTATTTGAAATTTGGACATCTAACTCTAGATGAATTTTCGTTAAATTCTTCCACTGAGTCTAAAATTTTTAAAAATTACAAATAAAACCACCCATTAATAAAGGTAACGAATACTGGGTCATACATACCTCCCAAACCACAAATAGCAGCTCCATAATAAAAAAATTTATGCACATGACTTTCATGGCAAGGTGCAATATTTTCTGAACATGAGTAATATTTTACGTAGTACTTGTGGTTCTTTTCATAATCATTTTTATCCACTGGTGCAATTGAATTACTATCGGATTTGTTATATTTTATATTTTTCATAGGTACTATGTGCTTACTTTTGTTGTCACTAAAAACTATTCTTGCAAATTCTATTTCTTCATTAGCAGCAGGCATGATTTTCATTTAATTTTAATTATAATAATCAGCACTTGCAAAGAAACCGCAACTGTTACATTCTATTATTGTCAATATCAAATTGACAAATATTTTGAAAATTAGAAATAAAATCTTAACAGAACAAACTATTTAGATTGCGTTACCTTATCTCTGAATAAGAAATCACATGTTTGAAAGCCTTCGAACATCAAAAGTAATTGCTTAACGACATTGTAACTGGAGCTTAGCAATGAAAAGGCATCAAGACAGTGTTATGCTGATTTCTGCAGGAGCTCTTCGCTGTGAAATGTTAAAAATATTAGAACTGACAATAAGCACATATGATTAAACATCAGGACATAAGCATGTTACTCAAAAAGTCTGTGCAGCAGAACTATAACAAAAAACACGTATACAAAATTAACGCTAATCAATGTACAATGATTAAAAAGATTCAATCTACTTAATAAAGGCCTACGAGATCAGACTAAATGTAGTCTATATTATTATTCGGTACTAGAAGCCAATCTCCAAAGTATCATCTTCATATGTGATCTGGAATTGACACTCTCAATCTTATTGAACACTCTCCTTCACTTATTATAGCATTTCGAATTAAGATTCACCATAAAACACTACTAATATGTTGACTACTCCACTACCATAATTACGTCAAAAGGGTTTGTTTGTCAAAAAATAAAAAGATAAACCTATATACCTATATGCAACAATAAAAAGTACACAACAATGCTTTACAAATATGCAAAAATTAAAGCAAATAGGCAATAACATAAAATACAAATAGGCAATAATTAAAATTTAACATTTCATTTGAGTAATTAAAACAGTCACACTGTTTGGTGCGAATACTTAATTGCTCTAGCCTTGATTTAAATCAAACAAAATTTCTTGCTAACTTAATAAATGTTAATAGTAATAGTAAGTTAACAGTTAGTAATAAAATAAAAAATAATTGCACTGATATTTAGGACTAATTATAAGAAGAATTAAGCTGAAAAGTTAATTATAAAATATTAATTATAAATTAACACACTTTGGTTATGCACAGCTATCCTTTAAAAAAATATTTGATTTAAAAAACACCCATAAAAAAATGAATACATTAAATACTAATTATACCTTATTTATTAACGTTCGTGAACTTATTTTTTAATATTATTCTTTCTATTAACAGGATGTCTGTCGATTATTTTATGCGATTTCACGATTTTTCCACGAATTTCCATACATTACAGACATATAAGGGCTAATTAAGTACTTACATAGATTGGAAAGATAATGCGCGATATACACACACACTTGCAGTGTAGGTAAAGTAGGTGTCAGTAAACAAAGCCTTATCTCTCATATATATAGATATACTAACAGTGTTATTTCTTATTCCGATGGTCTTATTGCCGAACCTGTTCGCTGCTTTGTTTACCATTCCCATGTGTTGCAGCACCCATGCTTCAAAATTTGCTCGTGTAACGGTATTAGCGTGCACATCAAAAAGCAAAAATTGCAAATAACAATTTCAAAAAGCAAAAATTGCAAATAACAATTTAAAGTTAAAGTGAAAGTGAACGTCTAAGTCGAAGAGTACGTATATTTGTTTTATTAAATATTAAAATTTTGTTTAATATTATAAAAAAATGTTAAGTTTACATATTGGTTAAGTGTGCTTTTGGCTTCTGTATACCTTTTAAGTTTAAGTAATTTTTATTGGCATAAATTTATACAGCCACTTGTAGAAAGACTGTATACCTTTTGTATAAACTACAACTTGATCTAGCTGACTATGACTTACTTTTTTCATTATTAATGTAACAAATGTCACTGAGATCTTCTCAAAACAATCAATTTTCTGAAATAAATTATAACCTTGTAACTGTAACTTTTTGTAACTTTAACTTAGTATTTTATTGTAAATTTTACTTTAATTTATTTTCTAGATTTGTTTACATGTGCATGATCCATATACGAGGGCTCACATTCTTTTTCTCGACAATCAATTAGTAATTGCTGGACTTTACAAAGAAAGCTTTTCCCCATCTGATTTTTTATTGCACGTTATTGTCTGCAGGCTAGTTAATATAAATATTTACTTACTATTAATTGTTAAGAAAAGTATATTAAACTCTTGTGAAGTATTTAAATGAATGTTTACTTTTTTCTTGACATTAGTATTTTTTACCGGTTAGTGACAATGAAAAATTTTTTATTCTTAAATGACTAATTAATCCCTATTAAGCATTTCATTCTAGCTTGACTGACCATTCAAATTGGTTTGCTGAAACTTTCAATTACGTCTTACACCTATAATATTTCTGTTATGGAATTTCCACTTTTAATGGGTCAACCAATTTTGATGAGGTTGGGCTTAAATTTTAGATAATAATAAATGTCATTGTGGTGTGAAGAGTACGAATTCAATTTTTTGTATAAATAACTGAAAAAGTTAAAAAGTACTTAAATTTATAAGTTCATGAATGTATGAGGTTGTTGAACTTAATTAATTATTTAATTAAAAAATTTTATTTCATAAAGCTCTTCTCTAATGCAAAAGCTAGGTTGATATCCACATGGATTATATGTACATGGATTGCATCCATGCGAATGGAGATGGATTCCTCGTGGATACTATCATCGTCCATGTGGAATCCATCTCCATCTGTGTGGATTTTATCCATGTAGATATAATTCACCCGAGTGTTTTCATTAGGGTTCAAGACTTATGTCTTGAACATAAATTACTATAAATTACTATACGACATAAATTACTATAAATTACTATACGACATAAATTACTATAAATTACTATACTATAAATTTAAGTCCAACCCCATCAAAATTGATTGACTCCCTGGAGGTGGAAGTATTGCAGACCCTCTGAATCACATGTTATCCAGAAATAAGCTTTAAAGTTGACGCTACTACTGATAGTGAGTCAAAAAGTAATAGTTGTTCTTATTCATAATTATATTTTCCCCAATTTGTGCAATAAGAAACATAAAAAATATATTAAATGAACTAAATTTTGAATTTATATTGGTACTTTATACATTGAGAGACAAGGGAAAGGATTATCTAGAAAGCATTAATTATATAAGATAATATTATTCTTAAATAACTAATAAAAGATTATTTATTTAAAGAAGGGTAATGTATATCTTACAATTTTTCTGCATTCATTCCACTTACTGCTGGTCAGTGTTATTCTAGCTTGCCTCTAGCTCAGCTTTCATCGAGTAACACATAATCATTCTGTAAGAGATTACTCGTAATCATTGTGTATCACTTGTTATTTAAATTTTTAGTGCTGAAACATTGGGTCCTGTATCTGCAGACATTGAGTTGTCCTGGAAAAAAACATGTATTTAACCCCAAAGAATTCACAACTTTAAGTGAAATGTACTAATTCACTATTCTTTTCAAAATAGATTATATACTTATCTGATCTTAGTCTCCGAAAACATTGACTGCAAATAGCAGTAAAAAAACGATTTTGACTTGCCAGCCTAACCTGTTAACCTGTACTACACTGTACAGCAAACCGGTCTGCTGCAGATGTTACCCTATACTGCGCGGATTCGCCTACCAAATCGCACTAAATTCAAAGAGGCTGTGAACCGGTCTCCGTTAGATATATTATGGGACTGTCCAAACTTATAATTTTTATTAATATTTAATAAAATTATTTTATATAATTCTATATATAAATTTAAAAATACATAAATGCTTAGAAAAAAGCTTATATACGCTTCAAAAATAGTTTTTATGAAATATACTTTACAATTTTATAGTTTTCCAAGCTATATTTTATACATCCATAAATACAATCAAATATTAACAATTATTTTTCTACAGATTTAATAGCACTGATAACGTGGCATACATAACTAAAATCATTATAAACATTAAAAATGGCAGAAAAAAAGAAAATTTACATGTTCAGTAACGAAGTACCAGTCACAAAATACAAAAGAACTGAGATAAGGAAACAGATAGCAGATGATGCAGCAGAACAAATACAAAATGAAAGAGAAAATGATCATTGCGTCGATAGAATGGATGTAGCCGAAGCAGATTTGATGAATGTAACATAATAATAAAGTGGGACTACTTACTGTTGTTAATGCATATTAATAAATATATTTTTTTTCATTTTTAGTTATTTCCACAACAAGAGATTAGGCGAAATACCGATGAAATTGGTGGAACTATATCTGATGATCGCATGTCTGATGAATCTCTAAATCATGACATAATTGAGGTATTAATAAACTTCGTAATAATCACTTGAGATAAATAATAAATTTAATAACTTCTTCGAGGAGTTCAAAAACATACGCACAGAAAAATATACTATATGGTTACATTTGCTTTATTATCTCTTTATTTTCACCTGTTGCTTTTGTATTTTACTTTATACTGAAGTCGCCAATGAAATGATTTAAGAATTTCAATTAAAATGTAGGAATACTTTTTATATTGCGAATTACAGATTTTATATTCGGTATTTTTCTTTTAGCAGGATGACCAAATTGATGAATATTCTAACGAAGAATTGTACAGTAGCCATGAAGATCTAGTTACTAATTTAGAAAAAAAAATAGAGTCATCACGATCTGTTGAATTATTACAAGAAGAAAAATTTTTTGAATCCCTTTCTTTAAACGTTACAAGAAGTCCTGCTGAATTATTTTTAATGACTCTAAAATTTGCTTTGTCGAGTACATTATCGTTAACTGCTTTAAGTAACGTGTTAAAATTAGTGAATATGGTATGCGGCAAAACTGTTATACCAGAAACTCGTTACGCCATAAATCAGATTTGCGGTACTACGGAAAATGTAACATTTCATAGTATTTGCCCTAAATGTACTAATTACATGGGTATATTTGAAGGACATACAGAGCCGAAAATTTGTGAAAATTGCGGAACTTCTGTTAATGTATCCAATGCATCTGACCCGTCCTATTTTGCGATGATCGATCCTTCTGAAGCCTTATGTAATCTTATCAAAACACATGAAGATTACTACAATTACATTGTAAAAGAAAGGCAACATGAACAAAATCACATTAAGGATATATATGATGGATCTTTGTATCGAAATTTTTTGAACGATTTACCAGAGTCTGATCGACAGTCCTACGCAACGGTGATATTTAATACTGATGGTGCTCCGGTATTTAAATCCTCGAAATTTTCGCTATGGCCTATTTATATCATCCTTAATGAAATTCCTCCACAAAATAGAATGGACAGTGCAGTTACAGTTGGATTGTGGTGTGGTAATGTGAAGCCAGAAATGAGTGCAGTTTTACCCATCTTCGTGAAATTGATGAACGATTTGTCTACTGTGGGGATAAATTGTACGATAAAAAATGATAATCGATGCATAAAAATTTATCCTTTGCTTGCTTGCGTGGATACTCAAGCTAGACCGCCAATGAACGGATCCAGTCATTTTAACGCAAATTATGGATGCGACTGGTGCCTACATAAAGGTCAATATTACTCAGGAAGTATGCGTTATCCTTTCAGTTTTCCTCTTCCCTCTGAAAGAGATCACGAGAGTACAATTCAACACGCTACTGAAGCCGTTCAATCTGGAAAACGTGTTTTTGGAATTGTATCGGCATCTCCACTATTAAATTTACAAAAATTTAATATAATAGAAGGGTTCACACCGGACTACATGCATTGCTGTCTTGCTGGAGTTGCGAAACAATTTACGGATTATATGCTAGGTCATTTAACGAAACGCCAAATAGATCATATAAATGTTTTGTTGAATAACATAAGAGCTCCGAATCAGATAGGACGTTTATCTAGACCGATTGAGTATAAAGGTTATTGGAAGGCCAGAGAATGGGAGAACTGGGTCTTGTATTACAGTGTTCCCATTTTATCAGTTGTAATGAAAAATAATATAATTTTAAAACATTGGTGTTTATTTGTGGATGCGTTGCACATATGCCTTAAAATGGATATCCAATTCAGTGAGTTAAACCATGCCAATCAATTGTTACATAAATTCGTAGAAAAAGCTGAAAATATGTATTCATTAGCATCACTGACTTATAACGTGCACCAGTTAATTCACTTGGCGAAAAGCGTCTATAACTGGGGGCCTCTATTTGCACACTCTACGTTTCCGTTCGAGGCAGCTAATCACAACCTATTGACGGCTATTCATTGTGCAAAAGGAGTTATTTTGCAAATTGTGAAATATGAAAGTCTTCAACGATGTGTTAGAATTTTAGAACATCAAATCTATCAAGATTGTCCTAAAAATGTCATTGACTACTGCCAAGAATTGGGAAAACCACAGGCAAAACATTTTTATAAAATCAGTAACATAATTTATTTAGGTACAGAAAAAATTATCAACAGCAAATATGTACATGAATTCAACATTTGTAGGACAGCCAAAGTATTCCACAAAATAGTCTTTCAAGGTTGCTTATTCATGTCGACGTACAAAGAAAATAAGCGATCCTGTAATTATTTTGCGCAACTGAATGATGAACGCTTCGTCAAAATCATTAATTTTATAATAGATGAACACAATAGAGAAATAACTATTTGTAAAGTTATTAAAATTAAGCCACACATACATTCAAGTTCAATATTTCACGTTCTTGGTTTTTCAGAAGAAATTACAATAGAAACAAATAGAATTTTCAGAAGCTGTGTATTTATTGAACTAGAAAATGAAGCATTTATAGTTCCCGTCCCAAATACGTTACACTACTAATTGTATTTTTGTACATAAATGTGCGCTAAAATAAAATGTATTTTTTTAAATATTTATTATTTACCAATTCCGTTACTTCTAAATTCCTCTCCTTATCCGATCGTAACGATATCCAATATAAAAATTGGTACCCGGTTGAAAATATCCAGCTAGAAATCCAGCTGGATGTCCAGCTGAAAATCCAGCTGGATTTCCTGCTGGAATCCAACTGGATTTCCAGGTGGATTGACTGGATTTCCAGCAGGATTTCCAGCTGGATTTCCAGCAGGATTTGATCGGTTATGCCATGTTGAGGATGTTCCTGGACACCTAGACATCGTCTATGTATCGTAGATGATGTCATAGCTGATGTCTCGTCGTCCTGAGGGTGTTCCTGGACACCCAGACATCGTCTACAAGAACGCCTTCCGAGTTTTTTGCGTGTAGGTGACTCTTCAAGTCGGCTTCCTTGTAGATGATGTCTCGTCAAAAAAAAAAAAAAAAAAAAAAAAATAAAATCGGAAGGTGTTCTTGTAGACGATGTCTAGGTGTCCAGAAACACCCTCAGGTCGACGAGACATCATCTACAAGGAAGCCGACTTGAAGAGTCACCTACACGCAAAAAATCGGAAGGCATTCTTGTAGACGATGTCTGGGTGTCCAGGAACACCCTCAGGACGGCGAGACATCATCTATGACATCATCTACAATACGTAGACAATGTCTAGGTGTCCAGGAACATCCTCAACATGGCATAACTGATTAAATCCTGATGGAAATCCATCTCGAAATACAGCTAGAAATCCAGCTGGAAATCCTGCTGGAAATTCAGTCCAATCCAGTCAATCCAGCTGGATATTTTCAAAAGGAAAGGGCAATTTTGAAAAAATCAAATTTTTAGAATTTAATAAAATAAAACTAATAAATTTATAAAAATTATAGTAGGCCGTTTTATTAAAGAAAAATATAAAATCAGCTCTAAGATTGCATAGAATTTTGTTCTATAAGAGTGCATAAAATATTGTTTAATTTCAAGCCATATTTATCAAAAATATTTAAAAAAAAAAGATTCCTATAACTAATTTATTAAATTAAGACTACAAAGATCTTATAAATAAAAAAAAATTTAAGGGTTTATAATAATCTTATTAATAATAAAAAACGCCAAAGAATCCCCAATGAAAAATCTCAGGTAAGATATAAAATGAGTTCTCAAGTGAGTATACTAACTTTAGTTCAAATAAAAATAAATTAATTTAATCTCAAGTAATATTTTAAATATAATATCAACAAATATTTAAAATGAGTTCTTTTTAGTAAAGCCCGGTTGAAAAGATTTCATAAAACCCTAAAAAAATTATTGTTTATCTGGATATATTAGGTTTCTGCACCCGTAGTTCCTGATAACCCCTTATACGCATGTACTTAAAAAAAATTTTTCGTTATAAAATTCAAAAAAAATTAATCATTTTTGATAGAGTAATTTTTAAAAAAATTTATAAGGACAATTTTTAAGAACTTGCTAATATATCCCAATAAGCAATAATTTTTATAGGATTTTATAAAATTTCTTTAACCAGGAGATATAAGCAGCAAAACTCAGGTCAGTAGAAATTTTGGATTAAAAAATCATTAAATTTCAACTAAAATTTTTTATTATTAGAAAAAGCTGACACAAGTTAAAAGGCAAAACATAAATATAAACCTAGCAAGCACAAGGTGCCAAGTAAAGATTTTTATTCAAATAACTAATTAATTAACAAATTTCTGCAAACATTCTTTAATTCTTAAATAATTCTTTAAGAAATAAAAAAATTCCCAAAAATTCTAAATACATCAAAAATTTTAAAAAATACTTAAATTTCATGAATTTATGTAGTATTTGAACTTTTTAAAATATCCAGACAAATAATTTGATTCATACAACTCTTCAAACAGAAATGACATAAATTACTAAAAATTTCAGCTAAACGTAAATAAAATTCAAAAATGCTTTAGAATATTAGTTAATATGCTATGAGATTTTTTTTAAAAGTAAAATATAAAAAATATATATATATCTATAATCTTTAAATTATAGAATAAATAGAAATTTTAAAATTCAAATTTATGAAATGATGATGCACTACATGCAAAGAACAAAAATTATAATTTAAGGTAATAACTTTAATCATAATGCTTAGATGAAAATAAAAACATTTTAAAAAATTAATACATCAACTAACATGAAATAATACAAAAAATTTTAACCAAATAAAAATTAAAATTAAAATCTATTGCAAAATCATCACTCAATGTTTGAACTGATCGTTTACAAATCTGAAATAATAAAAGAAATAACAAAGTACCTTCACTTATAAAATGTAATAAATAAATTAAGTATAATAAAAGGTTATAAGTAGGTACATTAATTAAAATTTTCAATTAGACAATAATTATTTAAAAAAATTAAGAATAGTTATTGCATCAATGTAAAATATAATTTTTTTTAACAGGTTCAGTCCAACGTGGTACAAATATGTACGATGAAAAATTTTCTTTTTAGCAGACATAAATAAATTAAATAAAAAATTGTGTATTAACTTTTAATTATGTCGTACAGAAAAGCTATTTTTGGCCAATTTCTTCGGACTGAACCTGTTAAAAATATTCAAAATTTTACAAAATTAGTATTAAATCTTAAAATATAAGCATTCAATAACATACTAAGTATGAGTTTTTATTACTCTTAATTAATTTTTGTTGAATTAATAGTTTATAAATACTTTGTAAATTAAAAGCCTAAACTAAAAATCAAAAGGTTAAAATGAACTGAACCACAAAGTTCATAATACGTATGCATAATAATAACAAATCCAATGGATTTACTTATAAAATGTAATAAATAAATTAAATATTATAAAAGGTTTTAAGCATGAACAATAATTAAAATTTTCAATTAGTCAATACTTATTTAGCAAAATTAAGAATGTTTATTGTTTCCATGTAAATTATATTTATTCTTAAAAATAAATTCAAAAAAATTTACAAAACCATTATTACATCTTAAAATATAAGCATTTAGTAACATACTCAGTATGAGTTTTTATTACTCTTAATCAAAATTTGTTGAATGAATAGTTTATGAATACTTTGTTAATTAAAAGACTAAACTAGAAATCAAGAGGTTAAAATGAACTAAACCACGAAGTTCAAAAGTTCAATGTGCATGCATAATTATAGTAATCCAATGGAAATCCCAGACACTTTTTCTATACTCTTATATTCAAATATTAAAACTATAATGTAGAAGTAATATAAATGATTAATTAAATATTAATCAAAATATTTATAAACACATTATTAAAAATACATATTAATATTTACCTTATTTTTAAAATAAATAGTAGTGGTGATTTTTCAAACAAAAAAATATCCGTCTAGCCTCTTTTTATCTGGTTTTTTTCTTTTTAGAATTATCAAAAATAAAATGAAATATTAAAATTAAATTTTTTGTAAAATTCTTTAAATAAAACAGGTTTATCAAAAAACTTTAAGAAAACTTAAAAAGCTGTCACTTTGAGAAAGTAAAATTCAATAATAAATTGATATATTCAAAATATCAAAATATTCAAAATACTATGAACATAGTTGAATAATAAACAAGAGTTGACACAAAAAAAAAGAAATCTAAAGACCCAATCATAAAATTAGATTAAGGAGAGAAGCAATAGGTAAAAAAGAACAGATATAAAATACTTAAAATTGTTGTTAGTTTTTATTATTAGATTTTTCAAGCTTTTATTATATGGCAATGTTAAATATCAGATAGATTTCTCCTTCCCTTGTGTGTTCACTTGTATTTTCTATATGGGTTTGTAGTTCGTGGTTGAAGGCGGTCCGTTTCTTCAAGACCGTTAGGGCCTTTGCACGTAAGAAGGAATGGGAGGAATAGCGAGGAACAGCGAGGAATAGCAACGCTAGCTATTCCTCGCTGTGCGTCGCTGTTCCTTGATGTGTTTCGTTGCTTTTGTTTACATCTTTTTTAAATTATTAAAACCCAATAATTTAATGAATTCGTTGACAAATTATTTATAAATTGTCTTTTTTACAAATATTTAAATATTTAAATTATTTAAATTCTAATTAGTGAGTGCTTTACTACCTAGTTTTTGTATAATAATAATGCAGGTTGTCATATAAATATAATTGTTATTGGAACGGTATATGAGTATATGCTAAATGATATTTAAATGTATTTGTATGTAAACTTTGTAAATAATAAAAATATCATTTTTTCAAAATTTGTACTTTTATTTATTAAACGAACCACTAAAAATTCGTAAATATACAGAATTATAATTTAGTTAAAAATTATATCCATAACTTTCATAATGAAATTATTTCTTTTAGAAGTATCTTTATATTTCTGTAAACTTTTGGCAATGAGCTCTGCTACGATTTAATTTTTATCATTGTTAATCTTTGGTGGTTTTTTTATTTCTTCCTTCTTTCGAGAATTGTCTGATTGTGTTCGATACTTGTTGAAGACAAATGGTATCTAAAAAATAAAAATACAGACTAATATGTGTATAACACTGAATTCATAGAGATACTACGAGAAACAGCAACACACAGCGAGGAATAGCTAACATCTCTGTTCCTCGCTGTTCCTCGCTATTCCTCCCATTCCTTCTTACGTGAAAAGGCCCTTATTCCAACATTCTCTTGGCAGTCGACTGTGACGTCGCGGGTCGTACCGAGCGGATTTTAAGTCTTGTGTGACGTCGCGGATCGTTCCAAGCGGATTTAAGAGTGCTCAACCTCTGACGACAAAATGAGTAATAGCCAATCGGAGCTCGCGATTTTTCCTACACGGATTATGCGTTGAATTTTTGCCGTATCAATGAAAAAATAATCGCATAATGTTCGTTGAACATTAATAAATACTGCAAAACTGCAACATATGTGCGAATATTTTTTTAAATATAATAAAAAAAAAAATAAATTTTGGGATGCAGTGTCGTATGCAGTGTCGTCTGCTCAAAGCGCAGACGACATCGCAGACCCAAAATTTATTTATTTTTTTTATTACATTTAAAAAATTTTTCGCACATATGTTGCAGTTTTGCAGTATGTATTGATGTTCAATGAACATTATGCGATTATTTTTTCATTGATACGGCAAAAATTCAACGCGTAATCCGTGCAGGAAAATTCGCGAGCTCAGATTGGTTATTACTCATTTCGTCGTCAGGAGTGGAGCACTCTTAAAGAGTGATTTTACGAACACGCGACCGATTTACGCAGGGCTTTCAAATTGCCGAACGAGCATTGAAATGTTCTCTAAACTCGCGGATTCCGACCTGAATAGGAATAATAAGGAAAATATAAAGTAAAAGAGTATAATTTAACTTTAAAAGGACTAGAGATAACCTCACTAGTCTTTCTCTATATTCTCTGGTTGTTCGAGTATAAAGTGACAAGTATAAAGTGAACGAATATAAACGAACGGATTTAGATGCGTGCTTCCGCAAGTCTCGATCTGGAGTGTGTGTCCTGTTGTTTGCAAGTGTACCTTTTTATGTGCTGTGTCGTCCTTTGTTTGTGTTCTGGAATTTTGATATGGGGTTTCATGGCTGGAGCTGGTCAACACTTGGCCGCGTAGGACAGGCAGCAGTCAGCCGTCCCTATCGTAAAAACGGATCGTACGTGTGCCAGTAGGCGACTGTAATAAAGAAACAACGTATAGTAATAAAGAATATTTGGTTTTGATACTTCTTTCTTTTAATGTAATCCTTCGGACAATGGATTATGCACGTACAAAGACAATTAATCCTTTTCTGGTTCCTGCTTGCTCTTAAAGGGAATTCCAGGGTCCAAGGAAGTTGCATTTTGAGTGACCATTTGTTTCTGTATCTGTTCGTCCATAAATGAAATGTAGATATTTGAATATTGCGCTTACTTCCGTATAAAACTCGCGGAAAATCGAAAAAGAAGTTGTTGGACTTCACACGAATGTCAAGGTGTATATATACGTTTTTTTTAATCTATTTTTTCCAGTTTCAATAATTTAAAAAAAAATATTTAATTTTTTTGTTTGCATTTACTTATGAAATTTGTCGTTTCTCACAAATGTATAAAGTTTAATATGTTAATAAAAATAAAGTTTAATGTATTTGAATTTTAAATATAATTGAAATAATTTTTTCTTTTGTTCTATTATATTTTAGTTAACAAATACGTGTTAAAACATATGGCGTTTGACGAATAATTTGCGATCAAATTTATTTCATTTTCTTTTCTATTTATATTATTATAAAAATAATATAAATATTATTAATTATAAAAATGATGTACGCTATTCAATTATATTTGTATTTTTCTCTTTATTATTAAACTTTTTTATAACAATTCATATAGTTTCTGTGATTTCTTTTTTCTTATCCACTTTACAGTTTATTAAGTTTTTAATATATAATAAGATATGTGAGAAAATAAGTTGCTAGCGCAAAGCGCGAGCAACAGTAGTTGTATCATCTAAGTATCTCACAAGTGAGTAAGATATTTTTAGCCAATTAGAGAGCTCATTTTAGCTATTCTCTCTCTCTAATTGGGCAGAATTATCTCACTCACTTGTGAGATATTTAGAGGATACGGCCCCATTGTGCTTTTTATGCAAAATGCGAAGCATTTACGAATGATCACCAAATGGCTCGTGCATTACACCGCTGCACAATACAAAAATATGCAAAATGCTTCTCATCAGTATAGATCCGTAACAGACTGGAGAGGCCTGAGAAAGATTCTGTGGCGGTCCGTACGGATTCCGTATTAATCCGTAAAAGACTAGAAAGGCCTGAAGAAGCTTCTGTAGCAGTCCGTGCGGATACTGTATTAATCCGTAAAACATTGGAAAGGCCCAAAAGAACATAAGTGGCGTTATGTACTAATTCTGTATCAATTCATATAAATCTGGAGAGATCCAAGGAAGCTTCTATAGCTCTCCATACAAATTCTGTGTTAATCCGTAAAAGAATGGAGAGGCCTGAGGAAGATTCTGTAGCAGTCCGTACGGATTCCGTATGAATCAGTAAAAAAATAAAAAGGCCCAAGGGAGCATACGTGGCGTTCCGTAGAAATTCCGTATCGATCATTAAAACACTGGAAAGGCCCAAGGGGGCTTCAGTAACAGTCCATACGGATTACGTATTGATCCGTATAAATCTGGAGAGGTACAAAAAAGCTTATGTGGCTATAGAAAAAGATTAAGTATTAATCTGTATAAATCTGGCGAGGCCCGAGAAAGCTTCCGTGGCTCTCCGTAAGAAAATCGTTTTGATCAGTAAAACACTGGAGAGGCCCAAGGGAGATTATGTAGCAGTCCGTAAGGATTACGTATAGATCCATAAAACAATAGAGAGGCTTGAGAAAGATTCAGTAGAAGTTCATGTGTATAAAATGTGTTTTTTTATTTTATAATTATTTCTTCTAAACTAATTGGACAAATGCCTTAAAAAAAATTATAATAATGAATAATATAAATATCAGTTTACTATAAAAATTTTAGTCAATTTTGATCACTAGTTTCTGAGAAAAAAATTAAAACATAAAAAAGGCGTTTTCTATGTCCAACGATAGTTTTAGTAAAAATGCTTTAATTGACTTGAAATTTTCAAAAATTTGTAGATTTTTTGTTTTCATTGGGTGAGTTCGTTAAAAAAATTATGAAATGTAATAGATAAAAAAATTTTGAGCATTAAATTTTTATATGTATATTTTTAAAAAATTTAATTCTTCTAAACTAAATGGCCAAATACATTGAAAAAAATAAATGTAATGCAGAATATAAATAATTATAATTTGTAAAAATTTAAAATAATTTGGATCGCTAGTTTTTGAAAAAAAAATAAAAAATAAAAAATAAAAAAATTGCTTGTTTCTATCTCTTATGATTACCTTAGTAAAAATGCTTTAATTAGCTTGAAATTTTTAAAAAAGGTATTTTTTTTTACAAGGTTTTAACAAAAATGTTCTATACTAGAATACTACAAATATGAAAAATTTAAAAATGTTTCATTGAACACTACAACTTTACAGAGACTTTTAATTTTAAACTTAAAAATGCAATTTTGGTACTGCTTTTTAATTTTGTTTATATTAATAAAACTATACCATTTATTAACTTTTTCTTTTTTTTAATTTATACTGTCCTCAAAATTGCATTTTTGAGTTTAATATTAAAAGCCTCTGTAAAGTTGAAGTGTTCGATGAAACATTTCCAATTATTTCAGATTTGTAGTCTTCGAAAAATTGGTTAACCATAAGGACTATTTTTGCTAAACAAATGTTTTTACTACTTTTTAAGCCACAACTCGATAAATTAAAGAATTTTTTTTATGAATGGATCCTACCCTTAATTAGCTTTTTGATTTTTAATCAAAAAAAAATGTTTGATGGTTAGAAAAAGATATTAAGTACTATTAGTTGTTATAAGTCATTATTAGCAGTAAAGAAAAATTTATAATAATTATAATTTAGTAGTAATAAGTATTTTTATTATTTGCTTTTTGGTTTTTCATCAAAATTTTTCAGTTTTTCATCAAAATTTTCATTTTTTACATCAAATTTATTCGTTTTTTCATTAAAATTTTTTGTTTTTTCATAAAAAATTTTTAGTTTTTTATTAAAAAATAATAAAAAAAAAGCTAATAACAGCTAATAAGTTTTCTAAAACCTTTATTTATAAAATTATACTTTATAGTTAAAATAAAAAGATAATATAAACTAATAACAGCTATTCAAAATTAGCTTGTAAGATAGAATTAAAAAATAAATACTAATACAAATTAATAAAATCTTGAAGAAATTAATAATTTTTGAGTAAACTACCTTAAATAATATATAAATAAAATATAAATAAAAAATAATCTTTTAATTAAATTTTTTTATTGTTAAAAATTAATAATTGTTAGGTGGAGGCATATCCAAAGGCCGTCCACAAATTTGACAAATTAGTCCCACGCAGTCATCATCCCAGCACTCCTCATGGCAAATGGGACCAATAAATGGTTCAGGGTGGTTGTTCCCATTTAAATACTCCCACTCAAAATTTTCAATATGTTCATCGGGCTTTAAATAATAAGATAATTTAATAATTAATTAGTTTTTAAAAAGTTAATAAATAAATTATTAAATTTTACTTCAGGTCCTTCTCTTGGAGACATTTTCTTTCTAATTAAGTTAACAGTCTTCTGACTCTTCAACTACTTTAAAGGTTATTGTTTATATTGATTTCTTTATTGTGAAGTTGTATATAAATTAAGACTAGTAAAAATAGTCGATTAAATCCAATTTCTTAATTAGAAATCTTAAATAATTTCAATTAGAATTAATAGGAACTCGGAAAATCTAACATAAGATCTTACATAAGATCTCAAATGAGATCTCAGCCGAGATCTGATGCCAAAATGTAATATGTAAAAATTTATAAATCTAATAAATTTTAAATCTAATTTCAATTTCTAAGTCCAATAACTAAAAAAAAAATTCTAAATCCCATAGTTTTTTACGCATTAAACAATTTTAAGTCAGCCCTATTGAAAAGAATTACGTAATTGAAGTATGTAATAAAATTACGTAATAAAATTACGTAATAAAATTGCGTAATAAAATTACGTAATAAAATTAAGTAAAAAAATTACGTAATAAAATTAAGTAATAAAATTACGTAATAAAATTACATAATAAAATTACCTAATAAAATTACGTAATAAAATTACGTAATAAAATTACGTAATAAAATTACGTAATAAAATTAAGTAATAAAATTACGTAATAAAATTACGTAATAAAATTACGTAATAAAATTACGTAATAAAATTACGTAATAAAATTA
>UXGC01001541.1:0-21058 GCA_900480045.1 Eurytoma adleriae | reverse complement strand
GGTTTGTTTCACTATTCGGTACTAGAAAACAATTCCTAAAGTTTCGTCCAAATCCGTGACCCGGAGGTGTGACACTCCTGGTTAGTTCAAAGGGCTGTAAACGTATTTGTAAGGGGTTGCGTTTTTACCCCTCCATCAGGTGTTATATTTGTGCTGGCTACATGGGACCTTGAATCATAAATAAATTATATGACCCAAGTCATAAATAAATTTAATTTCAACTCTAATTCTAATATACGTACTTTATGGAAAGACAGGGAAATATCAAGTAAAAGGTAAAAGTTAGGGAATCCTGGTCAGTTTCCCCGGGACATATCTTGATCTAATTTCTACATGGGTTGTTATGATGTAATCTGAATCTTTTTAGGATCTTTAAAGAATCTTTAAGGAACTTAAGGATCTGTCATAGGAAAAATATTACATTTAATAATTCAGTTTTTTCCAATTGTAAGAAAAATTTCAATCTTCTAATTTTAGATATTTTTAAACATACGTACTTTATTATTCTTGGAAATCTTAACGTTACTTAAATTCAATTTTTTCACAACCAATCTTAACTTTATCGAATAAAATCATTATTCCTTGATTATAAAACACTAATCAAAATTAGAATAATTTAATTATTTTCAAATCAAATTATCAATCGCTAAGATAACTTGGCATTTGAAATAATAAATAACCTGAAAATTAGAGCCAGTGATAAAACGTCATCAATAATTCCTAATGGAATCTCTATACACATAAGACACTGGTATCTCAGAAACTCGGACATTCCCTTTAGGTATATACCCATTGCGGCAAAAAGTGCAAAAAGTCAGGGAAAAAAGCTTGGAAAGCATCCTCCTGGGATTGTTTCGAAATGTGCTCCGTCCGGCTTGCACGCATACCTGCATCGGATTAGCCAGTGGCGTGCGACTGGTAGTATCTCGCGTGCGCTCGAGGAATTACGTTATATCATTTCCGATGCGCTCGCGCCGGACCCCAGCATCATTACACCGGTATCGCCTGCTCGTTAAGGGCCCCGCCGGCCTTTTATCTATTATTGCGCATAACACAAGAGCAAAAGAAAAAAAAATTGACCGCGAGAGTGCCCCGTCACGTCCAAGATAAGATGCGCGAATCGAAAGGGACGTGTATGAATTTTGCACTTTTTCCCTTTCCTTTTGCAAGATCTTGCAATTATTGTAAACTAGGGGACTGTCGATATTTCAAATTAGATATGAGCATTGATTTATTATTTTAATGTACTTTTGTTAAGATTTTAATTATAAATTGCTGTGCAGTAGTAGCAAAATAAATTATTATCCATTTCACAGTTGAGTGTGGGTTAATTTTTAATAAAAATTAATCGCATTGAATGAAAAATGTTCCTCGATAAGATTTTAAAAATATAATTTCATTAAATGTAATAAGTTAAAAAAAACTATTAATTAATTCTTAATCTTAAGTGTAATCCAAATTTATTCAGATTTCAGTTCCAATACGAACAGCATCCAATACGAACTTAATTTTTTTTTTTTTTAAATACAACATGAAAAAAGCCAATCAAGAGAGTTCCATAACTCTAAAATACTAGAAAAAGTTTAAAAGCCCCGAAAAACCGGGATCTCCCGCAACAAAGGAGCTTACGCGGTTCTCCCCGTCGAAAAAAAATGGCGAGCTCCGACTGACGCCTACGCGCTACGCATCTCGCTGGCGAATCGAGCGGGGGCCGGCGTAGCCCCTCGTACAGCCGGTGAAGCGCGCAGACGCCGGGCGTCGCGACGCCTCTCCATCCCTCCATCGGCGGCGGCGACCCCACCAGAGCGGCCGCCGCCGCCGCCGTGTCTCAGCCCTCTCTCCGGCCGGCCGGAGGAGAGAATCGCGCCCCCCGACAATGGAGCGTCGGCCGGGGGAGCGAGGGAGACGGAGCGAGGGCAGGAGCGCGCGCGCGCAGCGGCGGCGGCTCGCGGAGAGAGCGCCGCTCTCAGAGCCGTCTCTCCGCTTCTCTCTCTTCTCTTTCTCGCGGCCCACCGTCGCGGCTGACAGCCGCGCGCGCCTCGCTCCTACCACCCTTCGGCCGTCTGCGCGCTTTTTGCGCGAGTCCCTCGCGAATTGTGGGAAAAGGAATTTTTTCGTCGCGCTCGAGGACCCGGACGCGTCCGAGCAGTCGGGACTCCTGCCAGTGGTGCGGACGCTTTCCCGGGACTTCCTGTTCGTTCGTTTATTTTTTTTTTCAATCTCCTTGCTACGCGGTGAGTGAGGATGGACCGCTCGGCGCACGGCGATGCGGACAGCGAGGGTTGACGGTGCGTTCGCCGGAAGCTTCGGATTATCGTCTCTCCGGTAAGTAGAAAAGACCAGGTGCTGGACGGCCGTGCCGGTGGTGTACGTGCGCGTCCTTTCGTGGGTCGCGTCGCGCCTTTTCTGCTAGGCGGCGGTGCCGGCGAATGCCCGGCTCGCCCGCTGATTTTATCCGAAAACCAGTTCGACGCGCGAAAAAAGTAGTACGAGCAAAGCTCCGCCGACGGTGGCCGTCGCTGAGGTGATGTGGGCCCAGATCGAATCCGCTGGATACCAAATTCACTCTTTTCTTTCGACTTGTCATCTCTGGTTTACACTCTTGCACTTCGCAGTCAGTATACCAGTTGACTTTTTTACTTTGTTGGTTTAAAATTTTTGTTAGATTCTATCGGCTAAGCTAACTCGGTTGCTTCACTGCGGTTGCATGTGGTTTTATTGTTGACCGAGAAGAACCGGCTACAATGAATAGGCTTGTGTAAAATTAACCTTGAGTGCAAGTTTAAATACTGATAAATTTTTAATAAAAGTACGATAGTTGTAACCTTTTACGTAATTGGATAAACGCTTTATAAGTGAAATGCATGCTATCAAGAGGATGTTGGACCTTCCTGCTTTGCTGATATATTTTTTTCAGCAAATGCGATAAATTTAGCAATTTTTACGTAATTACTGACACCTCTTTTGTCGCAAATTATTATTTAAATTAAATGGACGCCATTGTAATCATATGAAAGATATTAACAATTACTTTTGAACAGTGTATCTTAAATTTTAAAAGATAATTTGAATTATACTTAAATTAGAAACAGTGTAAGTCTAATTGTAAATCAATTTAAAATGAAGCTTTACAAAATATTAAGTGAAATTTTAACAATAATTTTCAGTTAATACATATAATGGCATCAATAGACTGTACCAAGTCCCACATAGAAATATACATTAATTAGGAGATAGATATTCCTTTGTTTACCACTAGGGCAAAAAGTAACTATATTAAAACATGTTCATACTAAATTGTTTAAAATTAAATACATCAATATTATTTTATTTTTATTTTTTTTTATTATTTTTTTTTTTAAAGAGCATTCGAATTATCTCGTACAATTAATTTTATGATTTTTTTTTTAAAGATACAGGTCAAACCTTTTGAAACAAATATATGTGAAATAGCAAAATATGATTTAATGAATGAATTAGTGTTTACACTTTACTGAATAAAACTCACAACAAATTTTATTACTATACAATATTTAGAACCTTCAATTAGTCAATAATAATCATTATTTATATTATTTTATTCAATTTCTATTTCCCTTGACTGTAATATAATTTTTTCATCGAAATCTTGAAGTTGATCTTGATCTCTAGAAATAATATCAGTCCTCTAGCCTTTTCAAACGATCACTAATTATCACGATAACTCGTACATATTTTTTAGATCGAACATGTTCTCACGTACGTTTTTAACTCATTATTTTTTTTTACACCGAAGCACAAAAAAACGATGCATGGAAAGAATTAACCGTTAGAAAATTTTCGCAGGGCAAGTACGCTCGGAAGGTGCCCCTACCGTCCCACCTCTCTCCGGACCTGTTCGCCTCTTCCTCCAGCCGATCGTCGAAGGGCACGCGCAGCCTTGGGGCCGCGGCATCCAGGTAGGCCCCGCGAGCGCGGGGTGTACGCGAGCGAGCGAGCGAGCGAGACGGAGCGATCGTTAAAATTTCTCGGTCGAGCCGGCGCGCGGTGACACACGCCGCGCACCGAAAAGACCGGGGGCGTCCTACTTCTCCCCTTTTTACGCCCACTCCCTGAAAAAGAAGCGGCCCCCTCGGCTTCCTCTAGGCTCGCGCCGTCGTCGGCCTTCTCCCCCCTCGGCCTAGGGAGGGAAGGGCTCGTCGCCCGTGGAATCTACCGGCTGCGGGACGTTTTTTCTTTTTTTTTTCTCTGGGCTGCTCGGAGGGATCGAGAGTTACGGGATATCGACTCGGGCCTCGGGGAGGACGGGATCGATCGGGTCACGATTTGGTTTGTTTGCCGAGGACGACTCCGCGCGTTTCTCGAGGTCCCCTGAAATGCCCTATCTGATCGAAATGATTGATACGATTTCACTTTGCACTACGGCCAGGAGACTTTTGCTGTTACCTTAGTCGTGTTCTCGAAAGTACGTAGCGTGATGGTTGTATTTTCTGCAGTTTTTGCAAAAAGAAGAGTCTTATTTGTATCTTTTCATATTTTTGTTCACCATTCATTAAAATGGTGATGACACCATCTTGTCAATCTTATCAATATTCATCGGTCGGTAGTTTTGAGTGTTAATTTCGAAAATGTTTAAATTTGAACAAAAGAAATTTACTTATCAGGAGAGAGTCACACCTTCGGGTAACAGATTTGGTCGAAAATTTAGGAATTGTTTTCTACTATCTCATAATAACCCTAGTAGAAATCAGATGGAGATATGTTCCACTGCTCCTGATCAGATTCCTACCAGAATCCTATATTTCCGATAAGGCCCCATGTATTAGAGTGGGACGAAATCCTACCAGAATCGGGTAAGATTTTACCCATTTCCCATCAAATTCCTAGGTATTTCTACTAGGGAAAGTAAACCATCTTTAGTTTAACCCCATAGGTCTTTGTTTACCAGAAACAACTAAAAACATTAGCATTGCTCATATACGGATGTTAATAAATCATTATGTATGGGCTAAATAAAGGCCTATGGGATCGAACTAAAGGTGGTTCGTTTCACTTATTAGGTACTAGAAAACAATTCCTAAAGTTTCGTCCAAATCCGTGACCAGTAGGTGTGACACTCTCCTGGTTAGTCTTAGAAGACTTCACTTATTTGATATTTGCATAATTTATAACACGATTCAATGAATTTATGAATGGTAAATGATAATCAACCGGATAATAATAAAAGTAAATATTTGAAGTTCAAATAGCAATAAAAGAAATATTTACAAAAAGGTTAATATCAATGATGTTGGTATTAATTGGTTGTACTACTTATCTTACTGTTATTGCCAGAAAGAACATATTTGTATTGTTAATCAAATTTTGATTTTTACAATTATTTGTCACAGAATTTGATAGTGTAAAAGCTCAAGGAATTTTCGAGGATGACAGTTGAATGCTCTCAAAAATTAATGTCGGATTTTCTTCATTTTAAAATCTAATCTATCTTAAAATCAGTAACGCCTACCGTCCATGCGCAAGTATTCGAAGCATTTCAATTCCAGTGTTCCACGGTAGCATGGATCCCAGGCTTCGATGAAAAATGACAAGCGTCAACGCGCCGACGCGCCCAAGTTACGTAACATAGTTAATGAAGGACTATGCACTATTACGTCCTCTTGACGCACGAAGCTCATTAAATCTCTGATAACGAGTTGAGAACTGAAATTGGGTGACGTTTCAACATCGGTGTTAGATGTGGTTTGAAGATTTATCAAAGTAAAAAAAGTGTTTGATATGCAAAACGTTAAATTGGAAAACGACATTTTACCTGAATAAATTTCCGTCGGCTAAAAATTATTGATAAGCTACACGATCAACGGGTGTAAATTAACGACCTGCTTGTATTTAGCAGCCTGCGATTAAGAATATTTGCACAACAGTTTGTCAAGATTAAGCGGCTCAATTTTTACTTGTTTACTCAAATAGAAACTGGTTCTCGAAGATTCTCTTATTTATTCGAGGCTGAGTGTAAATAACACAAAAAACATTGCATGCTATTTACACACGATGAAAAATACAGCTGTAAATAAAATAAACAAATGCATTCATTATATTTGCACTAATGAGAATAATACTAGAAATTAGCAAAACGCTTGTAAAATTTTACTCGATGGAAAAAAAGTAGTCATAAACATCTTAAGCTCAGCTTGAAAGCAACGGCTTAAAGAAGCACGAACAATCGCCGTAGTAAAAACTAAAAAGTTCGAATTACGCCTCTGAAAAAAAGCGATGAATGAACTTGCGCAAGTGAGAGATAGAGAGAGAGGGAGAACATGCAAGGTCCCTCTAATTAGCTACCGGCCGATTCGCAACTGATTTACTACCGGGGAGGGCATTTACTAGGCATTAACGGTAGAGAGAAAGAGAGAGCGAGAGAGAGAGAGAGAGAGGAGAGGTGAATCGGTTTCATTCATAGATTCGCGCGCCCGTAATTCCCCGACGAGAGGAGAGGAGAGGAGAGGATCAGCGGCGTGGCGACGGTGTATCCGGTTTCTCGCGCGTTCCTACATACATAAACGAGCGTCGATCGTAATTAAGCCAAGCTCGTGTTAAGAATAACAGAGGAGGGCCGCGCTTGTGCGCCGCACGCGACTTGTAGCTTTTCGAGCCGCTCCTTCACGCCGCCCCTGAAAGGAAGTCTTCTTAGGTGTGTCTTTTTTTCTATGGGAAGAAACTTTCGCTTTTTTCTTATTTCTTTTTAACAGACGAAATGGAATTAAATAATCTCTAGGGTATTTTTTTGGTATGCAGGAATAAATACGTCGAGATTTATGAGTTTGTGAAAAATGGTTTCAATGTGTCGCTTCCACTTCCAAACAGAAATAGGAAATTAAAGATCTGTCTTTGTTAACTTTCTAATTTTAATTTACTATGGTATTTTTGTATTCTTTGCATAAGAACAAAATATCTTAATTTTGTACTTCAATGAATTAATAGCAGGATTAGAACATAAGTTACGTAAGTTACTGAGCTGCATGTTAAAATTCACAATTAACCCAAATTGGTTGCTAAAGTTTTATAAACTTATGAAAGAAAAGCTTTTATCGTATAGAAAACTGTTACACTTCACATAATTAATTAGATGAAGTTTTAGAAAATTTCATGATTTTCAAATAATGCAACAAAATCTGTATGGCAAGTTACGCTTCTGATGTTTAATAAGCCAAAATGATGTTATGCATTAATATGCAAGATGAAGATTGATACACTCTGTATTATAAGACATGACTTGTAATTTTCTATCTATAAATAAATTTTTAGTACATGTAAAGGATGACAATCGTCTAGACGTATTTTTCGATTTTTAGTACTTGCAAAGGAAGGCAATGTGTCTGGATGTCAAATCGTTGCACATTAATGTTGAATAACATCATTGCGGCTCATTAAACCCTCCGTACAGGTACATACTAAAATTAGTGATAGAGTCATAACTCAAAATAAATCAACAAATCTTTAAAGAGGGAACTAATACATAATGTCACAATGAAACAATACATCGATTGCTGGAAGGAAAGTGCTTAAATCACCCAAAGGTTACGGTCAAATGAAGGTGCTATTTAATTTTACCTAAGGAAACCAGCTGTTTCATTTATTTATTTTTTCTCAAAGATCTACTTCAGATAAGCGTAATTAAATTTTACTTTCAAACCATATTATTTTTTAGGGGGTTATGAGGCATATAACTTTAATTTTCATTTGTTCTTATCTAAAAAAAACTTATATCACCTTTTTGATGAAAAATCGCGTTTCTTTCTACTAACTATTACAAATAAATTTAAAAAAGCCTAAAAATATATTTCTCAAAATGAATTTCAAGTCACCGTGTCCACGTAAGATGAAGCATCGCCGCCCGGAGGATCGGCCGTACAGCGTGCTGCAGTCGAGCGATCGCGTGGACAGCGGGTCAGTAGGAGCGACGCGATGCTGAAGGAAGTCGGCTGCGGCAGCGGGACACCGCCCAGAGGAGACGGTGCCGTCGGCGGCCGCGGCCAGGGTTGCGCCGACAGCGGCCCGATTACCTCGGGGCCCGGGGGTGGCGGCGGCGGCGGCGTCGGCCATCCACACGAGGACTCGGGCGGCGGGGGTGGTGGACCCCCGGTGCCCACGGCGCTCGCCTGCGGTGGCTGCGGACGCGAGATAGTCGAGCGCTGGTATCTCAGAGCGGCCGACCGACCCTGGCACTGCGGCTGCCTCAGGTGCTGCCACTGCCGCCTACCCCTCGCCGCTGAACTCACCTGCTTCGCTCGCGATGGAAATATTTACTGCAAAGAGGACTACTACAGGTACTTTCTCACTCTTTTAACCCCTTATACAGGGTGTCCAAAAAGTATCAAAACACGTGTATAAGTTTTTAGATAAAATATCTTTTACCCAGGTTAAGGTCATTTCTGAAGTAACTTTTGTTTTGACCTTGTCGATGACCTTCAAGGTTATTACAAGGTCAACTTTGTTTTTTTAAATAGGAACCCGTATTTTTGACTTCTGATTCTGAAAGAGCGGGAAATTTTACGTTCAGATATGTATCCATGTTACGGGTCAAGGTCATCCATGTGGGACAAAATCTTTGCCAAAAATCTCAAAATTAACATAAGCAGTCCTAATCTATGTACAGTATGAAAATTTAGTACATTTATGGCGTAAGATTTTCTGTGTTCATTTTAGGATTTTTGGCAGATTTTTACCCATAAGATGAATACATAACTGAACGTAAAATTTCCCGCTCTTTCACAATCTGAAGTCAAAAATATGGGTTCCCTACTGAAAAAGGTAAGGTGAGGTCTCAGGTGAGTCCTCAGGCCAAAATCTCGGATAACTTTTAAAGTTGCGCTGCTTATATCTTGAATGAAAATATTTCAGCTGTATCTCCGGTGAGAACTCAAGTGAGATCTCAGGTGAGATCTCAACTGACATTCAAGTGAAATATTTTCATTCGAGATATAAGCAGCGCCACTTTAAAAGTTTCCTGAGATTTTGGCCTGAGGACTCACCGGAGATCTCGCCTGAGCTTTATCAGTAGGGTTCGTATTTAAAAAAACAAAGTTGACCTTGAAATAATCTTAAAGGTCATCAACAAGGTCAAAATCAAGGTCACTATTAGATCCAGCGCCAAAAGTTCCTACGGAAATTACCTTAACCTTAAAAAATAATTTATTTAAAAACTTATACACGTGTTTCGATACTTCTTGGACACCGTGTATGAACCTGATTCCTGGTATACTCATTGTTAGTCTTATTTCGTTTAATGCAGTTTGAAACTTATAAGAAACCTTCGTACGAACCTCACGGGTTCTACTGTTCTTAGGTTCTCGGAAACATTCTGAATTTCGAAAGTTAACCCTTGGTACACTCCTGTAAGTGTCATTTCGTTTGGTACAGTTTGAAATTGATGAATTTAACTCTTCAAAGTAAAAGAATAAGATAAAATAATTGAAAAAAATATATTTTTTGATCTCGTACCAATTTTGAATTGTATCTAAAAAGTAGAATAAATTATCTCCCTATAATGACTGAGTCTACTCCACTCAAACTTCAAAACACTGAAGATAAACAGAAGTCAGGAGGCGAGAAAACCCAAAATCCTCTCTTGATAAATTGAGGGCAAGAAACGTGAACTGTAAATCTCGCGAACGGATATAATACAGCGAAACCCAATATAAAGGAAGCAAACGGGCATACATATGTATATACAGGACGATCTCGCATCGGAATTAATGCAAAAGCCATCTCGGGGTATTTATTGCGGTGGTGCCGAATTTGCATAGGAGAGTCCGCTCCTCGCGGGGACCACACAAAATGCCTACTAATGGGACCATCTGGTGGTGCGAACCCCAGCTCCTCCTTGCGTACCTATCCAGCGCATATGGAAATATGCCTTTGCAGTGGCGCCGATCGCGACATTTTTCAGACCCGATAGCTATGCTTTATTCTTATGGCGTTGAAGGACAAATTAAATTTAAAGAAAAAGTGTTTACATAAAATAATAATAATTTTTACTTGGAGTCTTCCAAAATGGTATGAATCAAACCGATCTTATTATTAATTTAACAGTATGCCACATTTCAATGCAAACGAAAACAGATAGTATATTTGTGCAAATGTATCAGCACAGAGAAGATCCAAACGCAGGGAGGGAGATAGAGAAAGAAATGTAGGAAGCATCTCCTGGTGAATCTTCAAGCAGTTCTGCTTCGTTACAGGGAAGGAAACAACGAGAGAGACGGTCTATGCAATATGCAATGGACACTCCACTCTCTTCCCCCTGTTTCCTTTTTCTCTACAGTGCAACCTTGATAGATACAGTAACAAAAACCGTCGTGCTGTCCCTTTTGTCTTTATCTTAACTCCCTAGTGTTTGTACATTGCGCTCTTTGTATTATCCACATGCAGGCTTACACAAAGAAAAACCTTCGTGGCCCTCGTTTTAGCAATTCTTTTAGCATCATTTTATTTTAGGATTGGTAGAAGAACATTACATAAATATAATATTTTCTGGAAAACAAATTTTTATTTACATTTAATTCGTGAATTTGTAAGATTATTAGATTATAAATTCTGGTCGGATATTCTGGCTAGTATCTTTCAGGTTTAGAACTAATTTGGAATTGCATATTTCCTACTGTAGGATGAGATTATTTGAAAAGTGTGGGTCTACTCGAGTACAGTTGCAGTTACTTGAAAGAAAATGTTTTAACCTATAAAAATTGTAAAGATGTTGTAGGCATTGTTTACTCAATTTTGCCATCAGGTGGACTCCGGAATATCTTACTTGACAATGGACAAGCTATCTCAGTATGATATATAAGCTGTTGGGAAATCTGGCTAGCAGGGGATCTGCGGAAGGTTACCGGTGTTTCTTGGATATTATAACACTAGTGGTCCGGGATGAAACGCCTTCATCTTTTAAAGAAAGCAATTTTAATAACAAACGTATCAGTGTTCGAAGCGCGCGTTATTATACTGATGGGTTGAGAGATTTTGGTGGTTATATGACATGTCTATCTGACTTCTGTATTTCTATAAGTAAAGGACTATTCAATGTACATGTAGCTGCAGCTGCAGGAATAGATTTTGCTAATGGTTTAATTTATGGCTATATTATGATCAGGCTAATCTAGACAATTTTATAAAGCAATATTAACTGCTATAAGGGCATTGACTAGATAATACCTGCAGTAAAACAACACTTTCGAATTAATTCCCTGTCATTGGCTGTCAAAAGCAACAAGTGCAACTGCACCCCGCAATCACCTGCACAGCGGCCACAAAGAAGAACGCATAACGACGGAGCTTTTTTGCATGCGCAGGCTGTTCGCGGTGTCGAGGTGCTCCCGCTGTCAGGCCGGCATATCCGCGACGGAATTGGTGATGCGGGCCCGGGACCTCGTTTACCACGTGGCCTGCTTCACGTGCGCCTCCTGCGGCACGCCGCTCAACAAGGGCGACCATTTCGGACAGAGGGACGGCCTCGTTTACTGCAGGTAAGCGCAAAAAGCGATGACGAATGCGCGAGACCGACCCGTTACCTCGGCGCGCCGCGTCGTTATAAACTTTCGGGGCCGATCGACTCCGCCTTTTTTCCGCGGGTCCGCTCGATTCGCGGCTCGCACGGTGCGACTGGAGGGGATGCAATTAAACTGACAATTTTTTGATCGGACGCGCCGTTAGGATGCGTCACGAATGCGATGGATACTCGCGGACTTTGTTTTGCCAGCAGATTCTTGCGGTTCTTGCGCTTCTTATTTTGGTCGTGCATTTTTTTTTTGTTGGAGACAGCCGGAAATTTGCAGTAAATTTGTCATGCATTATTAATGCTGGTTGCGAAACGAAAAAAGTTGCCGTTGGTATACTAAATGAACAAAAAGTAAATTAAATACAATTGACACTTTATTTTTCATTTACATTTGCTATTAAAAATTTAGAGTATTATTTTTTATTGTAAGTTTATTTATGTGACTTATTGACATAAAGACCAATTTTTATAACAGGTCACTTAAAAGATGATTAAAGTTAGTTGAAGATTAGAAAATTCTGTTCCCAGCGTGACGACTTGAAATTTTCTAAGGTGTTGTCAGAAAACCAATTTTTCAGAAATATTTATGATCATGCTACTATTCTCTGTTTTAAATGAAAGGCCTCACTACGAGCTCATCTGCTGTGCAACGGATTACGGCAGCACTTCTGGTAGCATAGATGACCTTAATTCACCAGGAGTATCGCCGTTACCAGGTTACTACAGTGCCGCTGAACAGAGCCCCATCGCGGCTGGAGGTGGTGGTGTCCAGAAGGGAAGGCCCCGGAAAAGGAAGCTTTCAGAAGTCACAGGCTCTGACCTACCGGTCACCATGAGGCTCGCCGCTGGTGCACTTGGTAAGTGGAATCTTCGGAATTTGCAACTTTCTGAAAACAAAAATATTTCATTAATTATTATTATATATTAATTAGTTCTGTTTTAATATAAATGAAGATTTGAAATTATAAATTCTAAGATTTGGACGTAGTTTGGAGATACTTAGAGCAGTTTCCTTAGAATTTTAAAATCAGTAGTAACAGTAGGGAATGGTTCAGGCAACGTATTTTTTTTGTCACCAAACTGTTATAGGAGTAGGGCAATTTAAAAACGTACATTTTAATACTTTTTAATGTAAAACAGTGGAGTTCAGAGTTATTATTTATTTTCTGAAAGTGATATTTCGGATTTTTCACTTTTACATAATGTGAGAGTACTAATGGCAAAGACCGATCATTGGTAAAATTTATAAATTATTATAATCTTCGTAATTTTTTGGAAATCTTTTAAACATTATGATACTTTGCCTTCCACAATTACGTTCTTCCTGTCATTTGTGCGAGAAAATTGTTTGAGTAACCAATGAAAACGTTTCAATCACATAACTTGTATTTCCTGAACTACATAAGACACCCGTTTTAAGAGAAGAAAAAAAGTGACTGGCTTAACCGCATCCCAAAAACTAATATTCTATTGGTTGGCATCATTAGTCGGCATCAGAGGGTACGTTGATCGCTAATCCAGCATCGACGACGCAATCGGATAAAAGCAGCGCGGCTTTTTCCGACTCGAGACTCGCTCGCGATTTTTGCACCGGCGCGTGACTACCCTCCGGGGAAAAGGACAGTCCTTGCGCGCCGCGGGAGAAAGGATCGGCGGCCGATCGATCATCGCGGCGTCCGCGCGCATTATAATAACGGAGGAAAGCGTCGTCGGCGCGCAGGAGCCTTTTATGCGGCATGTACGCGCGCGCATTATCTCGCGTCACGACGACGGCGACAAGTCCGAGGTACGCGGCTTCTCGCGGGCCGCCTTAAGGATGCATGTATGCACATATATGTATGGGGGACTCGCGGAATGACGTTTGATTTATGTCGTTTTTTTTTCATTGCGGACCAGGCCACAAGAGATGTACGACGATAAAATCGCGCGCGCTTTCCTTCGACCGCGTCGTATGCTTTGCCCGGGGCTTTTTCGCGTTGCTCTTAGGTATTTGAAAGTGTAACGGTCGAGTCGCCTTTTCAGGCTCTGAGATACTTTTTTTGGTAAACGAGAAAATTGGCGATGCCATTTTAACGAATTGTGACTTTTTCTTTACAATTTGACGATTGCGTGATGGGTAGTGTTTTTATTTTGATGTATTATATCATAGAAGACAATCGTTAATCAGTGGTCAATTAAATAGCATATCAGTATCATTTCCAAATGCTTTAACGTAAATGTATCTTTAAAAGTGGAACATTTCTATTCTTGTATGGTAAGGGTAACTCTCGAATCACCATATATCATACGGATATTTTAAGATTGAAGATCTATAATTCAAATGATGATAATAACGATTCAAGATTCAATTCAAGAGACGGGCCCTTGTTTTCACACGGATAATGATGATCAAATAGACGACACCCGCTTGAAGAAAATTACACTTTGGTTGCTGATACAGATGGTGATGATGTTGCTGAAGATGATGATGAAGAGAAGATGATGAAGAGACTAATTATGTTAATGAAGAGAAGAAGATGATGAAGAGACGATGATTATGTTGATGAAGAGAAGATGATGAAGAGGCGATGATGTTGATGAAGAGAAGAAGATGATGATGATGAAGAGACGATGATGATGTTGATGAAGAGAAGAAGATGGTGATGAAGAGACGATGATTTGTTGATGAAGAGAAGAAGATATGATGAAGAGGCGATGATGATGTTGAAGAGAAGATGATGATGAAGAGACGATGATGATGTTGATGAAGAGAAGAAGATGGTGATGAAGAGACGATGATGATGTTGATAAAGAGAAGATGATGAAGAGACGATAGTGATTTTGATGAGGAGAAGACGATGATGAAGAGACAATGATGATGTTTCAATACGACCCAATTCAAGAGACGGGGCCTTTAGCTGTCAACAGAGGATTTACCCACTTGGAGAGGACATCGTTTTGGTTTGAAGAGTTTACCAACTTTGAAAGGATTGTTTTGATTTGAAGAGTTTCGTTGAAGAGCGGCGTTCGTTCTTTCTACAACAGGTGCACGTCCAGATATTTTAATTTAGTAAAAGAAAAGTGCTAGAAAAATACCCATAATTAGAAATTTACTAGGTTGAGTTAGCATCAAGAGTATTCTATTTTGCGTCGGTATACAATTCGTATCTTGCATTGAATTTTTTACATAAAATACTTAATAAATATAACAATTGAAATTTAAATACTGATTTCTAAACTTATATTACGAAGTACTTTCAAAAAAAGGGTTGCTATGCAATCGCGTGCAATTGTATCGCATTTCTCAGGCTGCGATGAAAAAGCGCTCGAGTAGTAAAAGCCATTCCCATTCGAAAACCCGAGCCGCTCGGCCGGCGAACAATCGATTGTCGCGCGAAAACTAAAGTGTCCGCGGGAGACCTCGTTCTCGGGCTCGCGGGACGAGGACGGAGCGAGCGCGCCGTCCGAGCGGCCATTCCGGTCCCGGCGCGCACGCATTGGTCCGCGGCGGCATTCTTTTCCGTGCGCCGGCCGACCAATCGATGCATCTCGCCGCCGATACCCATCTATCACTGTCCGCTCGCCCGGCGATTCTCTCCTTTATACGCCTCGTTTCCTCGGGCGCGCGGCGCGTGTGTTAAAGCCCCGGCTCACCGCCGCCGACGTGTTTTATGGTGCTCGCGAGGAGGTTCGAGAGGGTGGATCGGGGGGAGGGGGGTACGAGGCGAGGACTCGAGATCGGCTCGTTTGACGTTTGGAAAACGCCGATGGAAATGGAGTGGAGGAATTTTGCTGCTATTGTTGAGAGCTGGTTCTTTGCACTCTTTCTTTTTGCTTAGCTTGTGCAAATAATTTATTAGTTTTTAATGGCTGCTAATAGAAATATAGAATCTTAAACGTTGGGAATCTTTTATTGAATATGTATTATACAAGGGAAAAACGAAATAGAAACTAAAATATGATAACCATAACTTGATCTAGTCAAGTAATTAGTAGTTGCACTGGACGAATTAATATCGATTATTCGTAAAATCAAAAGGGATCACTAGTAACATTTAATCTATTATTGCTTTTTTTAACATTTTTATTATTGAAGCAATTTCAATATTCGAATATATTTTCTAGGTGGATAAATCACATTAGTATTTATAAAACAGTTTATGATTTTCCATTCACCATAAATCATCTTAAAAATAAATTGCGTACATAGGCAATGCCAGGGTATACGAACATTGGCTTCTTTCAGCACATGCTATAATTGTGCGAAAAATTTCGCAACACTTAAGTAAACGCGTAAAATAATAAAAAAACATCCTTTTAACACGAAATTCTCTTCCAGGGATACTCAACTTCTTCTATTTTCCTCGTTTTCCTTCTTTTTGGTCGTCGATCCCGGCGCGCGCGCACACGTGCTGTTTGCGAAATTCTTCTCTCCCCAGAGAGAGATCGATCTATCGGCAGGAGGAATTTTTGCTCCGCGGGTATTACAATTGCTGATGTGCGCATGTGCGCGCGTGCAAATGGTGATAGATGCGCGTACGTCGCCGAGAAATATGGAAGGAATGCGGTCCGAGCCGAGAGAAATCGCTTTTAGATTCGACGGGAGAAAACGCTTTTATTTAAATAAATTACGCGAGGGCAACGTAATAAAGAAATCGCGACGCTTGTTTAACGTATATTTTCACAGATTTCGCATGTAGTGGAATTTATTATAAAAACTCTAATTTCAGAGTAAAAAATTTATTGTAATATTACATACATTTGTTGAATCAACAGTTTTAGTTTACAAATGTAATTTTGGAACCTAATCAACATTGAGTACCTTTTTGAAACGAATTTTAGATCACTATGTTTCTGTAAAAAAAGTCATTTGTAAAATAAAAACTGCATTTTCATAGGAATAAGTCATCGAAAAAGTGTTTATAAATCCTTCAAAAAAATGGTCAAAAAATTTCTACTAGGGAGATGCTTATTAACGCGGTTGCCCAAATTATCTATAGATTATTTATTTCTTGAAGGATTTTGTTATTTTTAATTATGAAAATACAATTTAATAAATTGTTGCATCTATTAAGACGTTGAAACTATAAAAAATGAATTTTGCCAGTCTTCAGAATAAATTAAATTTCCTGCAACCACCCCAATACTTAAATGGCGTTTCTTCCTGTTACTTTTTTCGCATTAATGATTCACTTCAATCGCTCTTCAGTAATCCCCAAACCATGAGTCACAATCTGCCAGATCAACTCGAGGGAATCTCAAAAACGTTTCCTGCGCACGGGTAAAATGGCGCCGCCGCCGTCAGTAACATCTCGTCCCCCCTGCTACCGGGAATTTTTCATCGCGCGCGATCGCCGTCGATTTTCTTGTCCGGCGACTCTCTCGCCCGGTGGAAAAACGCTTCAAAAGCCGAGTCTCCGCTCCGATCGCACGGTAATAAATAAAAAACCGGAGCACCCGACCGCGCACGCCGTCATTTTATAATCGGTCTCTTTCTCTGTCTCTGTCTCTCTCCCTTTCCCTCTCGCTCTCTCTTGACCGGAGCAAGAAGCGGATCGGGGGATTTACGAGGGCAGGTCGCACAATGGTCGGCGCGTTTCCGTCTTGCTGCCTCCCTCCTTCCCTCGGCTTTTTTGCACATAATTGGCCGGGCTTTTTTCGGCTGGCAGGGCGCGTCTCGCATTCTGCTCGGTCGACGCGCGGACTTCTTGCGCGCGGGGCTTTTCTCCGGGGCGCGCGCGCGCACGCACGTCGCTTTTCCCGGAATGCCCTACGTCGCATTACGGACGCGACGTAGCCGGTTAATTGTCATAATTTCATTCCGAGCCGACGCTCATTGAGGCAAAAAGACTCGCCGCCATTTACGCGGAATTCGCGGCGCGAGCGGCAGAACCGGCGGTTACGCGGCCTCTGGAATCGGAGGAATCGTCGTTAGCACCCGATTTTTCGCGGTTTATACCTTTCATTAGCTCGATGGCGGATCGGGGCGAAAAAGTTTATGTCCGCGTTTAACTCGTGTTTCAAGGTGCCTTACGTAAGGTATCGGTGGTAAATAATTAGAAATTTATTTTCTTTGACAGTGTGTTTATTTATTAATTTACTTTTGGCAGCTGATTGCAATATTTTATCTCTATTTTAGATGCCAGATCAATGTTGTTCAACTTTTTTAAGTGAAACATATATTATTGTAAATAAGAAAAAGAAATATATTTAATAATTCTCATTAACTTAGTAAATAAAAACAATAAAAATATTAAATTATAATTTTAAAATCTACATCACCCTTCACTAGACTTAAATCTATTTAAAACAAAAAGAATGAAATGCATATATCAATATATTCACGTTGCATATTTACGACTCGTCAAAGCGTCCAATATTTCATTCCTAAACATAGTACACGTTGAAGCTCGACATTTTCACCCGGTGATTAAAAAGCTGGCAAGACTAAGCGCATTACGGGTCCCAACCAAAAAAGAAGGGATAAACCGAGCGCAAGTACACGCTAGGCATATGGTCGCGCACGTCGAGCCAGTCCCCCCACGTGGGGGTGGGGTGGGAGGGGGGTGGTATATGCAACGGCGATGTTTGCAAATTTATTGATTCTGTTTGCCATCGATAAAAGGGGCGTAAGTAATTGGCAAGTACGATTCTCGCTGCCCGCGTACAAAGACAGAGACGGACTGCAAACACGGACGGCCGAGTAATTGAGCGGATCACGAGGCGCTCGGACGAAGAGGGAAAAAAAGGAGGAGAAGGAAATGTAGAAACGGCGAAAGGGCAGGGAGAAAGGGCGAGCCTTTGGGCCACCAGGCTCTAAATCTCGAGTAAACACGGAAGAGAGAAGCGGCAACATGCGGTGTGCACAGCCACTGGGATGCAAATTCTTCTGTTTTTTCTCTCTCGCATTAGTGGTTGATCTTGTTGCTTTTTCGTTTTTGCTTAGTAATGTTTGCCAAGTGCTAAAGATTGTGTGCAGGATATTTTTTGAGGATTATTTTTTTTGCTGGTTTAAAAATTTTGATTCGATTGAAAGTTATGTATAATTAAATATATGTTGTTTTCTAGTAATAGAAATGATTGTACAAATAAATATTGTAATCCTATATTGATGCAAAACTTTTTTGAAACATCATTTTTGGAGTTCGGCGCCGTTGTCCAAAATTTGCACTCAAGTGCTCATTGTTTTTATCATTCTCTACACGCTAAAACGTCTAGAGTGAAATTTTCCTCTTATTCTAGAGTTAATTTTATAGTTAATTCATTAATAGAGTCAAATTTAAAATTTACTCTAGTTGAGTAAAATAATCACTTTACACGAGTAAAGTGACTTGATTACATTCTGATAGAGAAGGATTTTATAGGTTTTGGTCTATTCTTTCTCTTTAATTTTGAGTGAAAAAGTCACTCTACTTCACTCTAATCGAAGGAGTTAGCTTCAATCTATACTTTCAGTGAAAATTTTACTCCAGTGATCTCAATTTCACTCTAGCCGATTTAGCGTGTACAGTTTGAGATAAATCCGCAAATTGGAAAGAATGTAGTAAAAGCTTGTGAATCAAAAGAAAGTAACGCTGCAATAAACGCTGAAAGTAAAAGGAAGTTTAGTGTATTCGCTTTAGTTGCCTGAGCCATGTTGAGAGTATTTGCCAAGCCCTGGCTATTGTGTGCCTCCTCGAGTGGACATACAACAATCCTCGCTGGATTTGTCCGCTCCTCGATAGTCCGGAAACGTCGTCTGAAACAACGAAGCGCGTGCTCCAACCACTCGTAAACTCTCCTTCTGAAATGAAAACGAGCGCAATTAGTCGCCCCTGGGACGCACTTCGGGAGAAGGGCCGAAGCGAGTCCTTGAACATTACTAGTAGAAACTTTATTATTTCTCGATCTTTAATGGGACTTGTTACAGAGGTCACTAATACTTTTAAACACTTGTACTCAGTAGATAGTGCAGTGAAGTATATTAAAATTAATTGTATCACAATGTAATACTTGTCTCGACTTTATAGATCTTTGCTAATCCTTCATTATAATTTTTATAATCTCAGAATTACTCCATCCGACGGAGTTGTCTTCATCGATGGAATCGCTGGCTGCATATGATGCATCTGTCGGTTCACCTGGTGGTCCGGTGCATCAGAGTCAACGAACCAAGCGTATGAGAACCAGCTTCAAGCATCATCAGCTGCGCACCATGAAGAGCTATTTTGCCATAAATCAAAATCCTGATGCTAAGGATCTCAAACAGTTGGCACAGAAAACTGGGCTTTCTAAAAGGGTTCTACAGGTAACCATAGATTTATATTTAAAACAATGCAGTCGACTTAAATCTTAAAAATCAAATCATAATTTCTTTCGAAAAGATTATATTAAATGTTATCGTAATTGAAATATTAACATTAATATCCTTCATTTAGACTGTTATGAGTTATGCAGCATCCAAATTCATATCCATTGACATTTAATGAACATTCTTTAATTTTACGTTGTTCTGGTTTCAATCTTATATAGGCTTTATTGGTAATCATTTCGTGATCATAGCACTTTACTTCTTGAGGGAAAATTTAAAATAATTTCAGAAGTGAACTGCATGCAGTACGCATAAAGTCTCATCGTACAAATCTAATCACAACTGAAACCTGACAAATCTCAAATTTAATAATACAAGACATCGGGAAAATTATCCAGTTGATGAATATCCTTGATTGTTAGACTCATTTTTTCCAAGTGTAGCGTGTATTGGATTCGATTTTCAAAACCATCCATCTATGAGCATCTAATATAGAACTAGTGTAATTTCTAATTTAAATTTTTAATGATAGTTTTCAATAAAATAACATGTATTTGATAGTTTTTTTTAATTGTGCATATTTATTGTTTAATTAATGTTTAAATATCCTGTGAAATTTAATCTTGCTTTGAATCGATGTCACATGGGCAGATGACGTGCCTGCATCTGAATATTAATTGGTGCGTTTTACGAATTACATTGACGGTCATCAGTCTATTGACAATAGAATACTGACTTGTGGCGCAAAGTAGTAATGTCGAATTAACCTCAAACCTCATTCAACAAACCCCAAACTTTAGCAGAAGATGTGAACACACTGTGCTTAATATTGGTCTATTCAAATAGCGTCATATAGTGGTATTGTATTGTTCCAATAGACTAATGGGTCTTCACAATATCTTGCAAAACGCACCGATTAAAATTCAGGTGTAACTACGTCATCTAACCAAGTGACATTAATTCAAACAAGGGTTTCGTTTTAAAACAAATTAAATGTTTAATAATAAACTAAAGTTATATGATAATTACACAGCTACAAACAAAAAAGTGGTCTGTCCGGAAGATAAGACCCCCTACCCTTATTTTTTTTGGTTCGCTGAATCCGAATCCGAGGTCAGTGCAACAAAGCTGGCTAATTTTTAAGGTAATTCCAAGGTCAAATAGTGACAGATACGTGCAAGTGGGTTAAATCATCATTCTTACTTGTTTTTGGCATCGCTAAATCTGAATCCGTGGTCAGTTCAACTCCATGATGT